>CAEFZY010064662.1:0-13647 GCA_903066815.1 Brachyrhaphis roseni | reverse complement strand
AGCAGCTGATTCAAATGATTGCATAACCATCAAGTGCTGCAGAAGCCTGTTAATCAGCCACATATTCAATCCAGGTGTGTAGCGGAAGGGAAACACCTAAAACATGCAGGGCAGGGGGACGTGAGGACTGGAATTGGGAAACACTGATATAGAGACCCGTTTTTGTACACTCGTCCATAGCCGCATGCAATTAATTGATCATGATCACAAGAAAGCCTTACACTCCAACTTTGTTTTGTATACATACAAAGCTATAGTTGGCATCTGAATGTAGCTTCCAATTCAGTAAATAGCTAATAGGCTAGTCCACCCAATTTTTTTCCTAACTTGAGTCTTTAACCTGCTCTGGTTTAAAACCCAGAACATTCTGCCAGTCATTCTGACTTTAATCTCAGTTAAATAAATAATCTTGCACATCAGTTGGTTGCAAAAAATGTTATGGATCCCTTATGCTCTTCCATGGTTTACCACCTCACAATTCTTCACACTTACTGTCCAATACAAAATGAAAACCTTTGTCCCCTCCATGAGACTATTTACTTGTAACTTATTAGACTCAACTGACTAAACATAATGAACAACTTTTGAGTTGATTCTTTCCATTAGTTATTTTCTCCAGATTTATAAGCAAGAAACATTAAAATAATTATTTCGTATTTAATTTGTATCAACCAGAGCTTTATAACTGGATGATTTATTTACAATACTTACTACCAAGCCGATATCTAGTATTATTTTCAGATTGTAAACTCAAATCTTACAAAATAAACGGAGACAAAATATTTTCATAAAAATGTATTTATTACAATAACATAAAAGCAGATATTCAGCCCATGGGAAATCAGTTTGGGGAATCATGAAAAAATATTCATATAATTTTAGTATATAAAAGATGAAACAGTGAAGAAGACGATGTGAGGAAGAGGAAGAGGATCACTGGGAGATTCTGGGAAGCTGCAGTCTAAATAATGTCTATGTGTGAAACGACCCCTGTGTAAGCTGTACAGACAGAACTTCCGGGTCAGATCGCTTGTCAAAAGTGAAATCATGATAATCGAAATTGAGCGCTCATTATCCATTTTTTCCATTTTCGGTTTTTGCACAAAATCATAATAAATCATAATCAGAAATTCGATAGCGACTCATCCGATTTCTTATTGTGGTTTGATAAACAACAACAACAACAAAAAAACAAGTCTATTTTTGTTTTTTCATTGTACATTTCAAACGAAAAAAAAAACAAACTGCCTGAAAATACACGGATCCTTCTGCTTCCAGTCATTTTCTTCGTTCGACTGTTGATCATGTGACTTGTCCAAAGCGAAAAAAGTGTTCTAATTTTAGTTTGGTCAAATACATCATTTTGATTTGGCTAAGAAAACACCTCATTCTGTTGTATTAACATGAGACATTTTTTACTTTGGTGTTTTTCCATTTGCAAATTTATTTTCAGAATTTCAATTTGCACTATTTTATAGTTAATGGAAACACACTTTGTGAGCCCCTTTCTTCCTCTGTCCAACAGCTGTGCCCTCCACCATCCACCACCGTGTGCACACATACACAAACTAATGCTAAAAAAAATTAAACCCTTTTAACTTTACATATGAAAATCTTTGTTTTTAAAATGACAGAAGTTGCTCTTTTTCTAACTTTGCTCTGTGTTTCACAATGGAATCACTTTAGCATGTCCAACCATGTAAGCCCCAATGACATCACTTCTGTTTGCAACAGAAAAGTTGAGCTTTGTCCGTGGCTCCACCCACCATGCAGTATCACGGTCAACTAGGGGTGGGCATTTATAGTATCATTTATCACTAACAATTTCTTATGATGATAAAACTTTTCTGTCCATCCACCCCAGGGTTTCCCCCAGTGCATTGTAAGCCTGGCGGAATGTAAACACAGAGCTCAAACTCACAGCATCAGATCGTTGCTGTGGTAACAAAACAATCTGACTATGAACATTGTTTCTTTGAACTTTTACAAAGTAAACTCTCCAGCTCCTTAAAATCTTAAGTTTAAATGTTAAAAAATTTAAAATCTTTTTGTGTATGCTGAAACATTAAGTCAATTATTGACATTGACATTTTCAATGAACAAAACTTAAAATTCTATATCTGTGGTTTGTGTTAAAATATTAGCCAATATGGGGCCCCTGAAGGCCTGCAAGGCCTTCTGGAGCTGCTGATTTAATTTGGATTTAACAGAAGTACAAATAATTGATATTCATTTTATTTGTATTTTTCTTTTTCATTTGTTGTTTTTATGACTTGACAGTTGTGGGTTTAAATTACATTTCACTGGCAATGTCTTCTCATAACATATAATTATGTGCATATACTGTATATTTACATATCCTGTCAACTTAACATCTTTTAATACAAAAACACAGTGGACCGCCTCAGCACCCCGACCACTTGGCTTAGCAAGTTTCCTGGGGGAAACCCTGCATCCTTTAACTCATACACTTATCCCCAGTGGACTGGCGAGGGCTGGTCAAAAGTGTGATTAATTCTTTTCTTTATAATTAATGTTAAAAAAGACTGACTTCATTATTAGAAAGCTTTTCTTCTCCACTATTTGTTCAATGAGAGCATCAAAAAATAAATAAATAAATTCAAAAATCTGTAATCTTGTATGAGAGAAATTAAAATTAAACATTTGTGGCTTACCTCATTTAAGAGTGAATACTTTCCTCCAAAGGCTTCTCTGAACTGGAGATTCAGGTGAGTCGGTTCTGTCTGAACCCCCAATGGTGGAATCTTCAGTTGTTTACCACCTTTCACCTTCCTTTTAACCATAAGTCTGTCTTCATGTCCTCAAACAGATTACTCCCAGGTAAAATAGATCACCTCACTGCATCTATGAACAAAAAAATTTATAAATGTCCTACACAATCAGTGTGCTCCCTTAATGCTGTTATGTTGTTGTCAGCATTTTTAAGTAAAAATCTTAGAGGAGATTAATTTTGGACTCACAGCATCAGAATGGGGACACCTAATCCCTCTTTGTAGGATGAGGTATCTGTGGAGAACAATCTCATCCAAAGTTTCTCTAGATGTGTGTCATATTGATCAGGGGCCTCATACATAAAACATTCCACAGTTTTCACACTAAAACTTGGCGTACAGACAAATTTAGAAAAGTGCGGCGCACAAAAAAATCCGGATGCATAAAGCCGTGCACACGCACGTGGCTGTGCACCTTTCCTTTATAAATCCCAATTTGCAGGGAATTGAGCGCAGCTGCTGGTCCGCTCTGTCACCACCCATTTAAACTAATACATAATTAGTATAAATACCCAGAAGTCTGCCACCAGAAGAAGCAATAGCCATGGCAACATCCTTGTTTGTAGCAGTATTAATATTTATAATAATAATAACTATATATTTTCTTTAAAAGGTGCTTTCAGGACACCAGGTCACCTCACGTTTATTCTAACAAGTGGAATCATGTGCATAAGTTGTACATTTACAGAATAGAGAGATGCTTCCTGTCCATAAAGGCGCATTCACAAAGCGGGCGGCTCCACTGGAGCTGTCCACTGGCTGCAGGGGTACCGGTACCGCACGGCTTCTTCTTTAAGTTTTGCTCAGAGCTCCAGGATGATCAGTCTGGATTAATCTAAACACTAATAAACCATCATCAACATTTCCCAGCAGATCAATGTGATCTCTGATCAATGGCTCCCTCTGAATCCTTCCATTAACAATGTTCTCCATCAGAGCCAAAGCGTTCCTCATTTACGCTGCACACCTTTGTGCAGCTACTTGAATACGTGTCATTGTCTACACACCTTGATCACCTTAAAAATAATCAAACCTGTTTGGAGTTAATCTGCTGATTCAACCCTGTTTTCTTTTTCAGTGAGAATGAAATGACCCCATGCATGCATTTTATGCTCTTCGGCGCACAGACTGATGCACTACATCTTTATGAGACAAAAACTGAGGAAAAGTACTATTTACATTCTAGTGAGGTTTTAGCATCCTTTTTTTAAATTTTCTTTATTTTGTGTGCGTGTTAGGTTATTGTCTGAGGATGAATGCGGTTCAGTTTCATCATTTACGTTTAAACAATAACATCATGAAATAAACCGGGTTTGAAACTTCTTGGTCTAAATAACTGAATATTTCAATGCATTTATGTGAGTTTTGATGCTTTGTAGTTTATTGTCCACAGAAAAAGTTTGCGTGGCTGCTGCACATTTTCACACTAGGGAAAGCGTGTGCGTATATTTACGCAAACTTTAACGCAGAGGTTATTTTTATACATGTCAACTTGTGAATCTAATATGACGCCGCACATTTTTTTGTGCGTACACCGCTTTATACACTGGTCTTGTAATCAAGGCGTAAAAATGTGAGTGTGAATGTACTGAATGTACTCCACAAAGCTTTGGGATCCTCTGGATTTGATAAAGCTTTATACAAGGACAGGGAATTCACTTGTAATAGGACTGATGGTCTCAAAACCAAAAGAGTAAACCTGTGAGATCTGAGTGACTGCTGAAATTGTGGAGGTGACCTTGTGATCAGATTATTACAGGAACTTAATTATTATACAGTGATGGCCTATATGAACTCTCTTGGTTAATTTTGACCTTTGTCCTGTTTTTGGCAGAGGCTCCCTGTTTCTGATTTACAGTGCAGAAATGGCTCATGTGAACAGTTTTATTCCAGACTTATTTTGGAGAGACGGCTATGCCTGGATAAGATTCTGTGATTGTCAAAGTGGGGACAGCAATGCATCTTTTTCTAAGTCATTTATTAATTATAAACAATCTGCTATATCTCTAATTTCCACATCAAGCTGTCAGTAGTGGTCCACTTGAAAACACATTGATTTTGAGATTTTTAATTTTGGTTACTGAATTATCAAAATATCTAACCTACTGCTTGGCAACATCAAGAGCTCCTGTGTGAATGACCATATTTTCAACTGATGTAAAATTGTCAGTGTTTTCTCAGACATATTAGACACCATGTGATGGGGAAAGTACTTTGTTTTCCGAATGCAAAACAGTTTAATCCTTTTCAGTGCCCCATCACTGGCAGTCAGTAACTTTGGGGCATTTTCTCTCTCCTGAACTACTTTAGGAGAAAACTGTTTAGATGTTGCATCACAGCTCTACTTGGTGTTTAAAGTTGAGATTTCCCCCTAGATTCTTGTTGTAGTGCTTGTTATGGCTGCTGCAGCTTCTGTTTCTTTCGCCTTGGTACCAGTGTTGAAGAGACATTTTTCCAGAGTGCTGACCGGACTGTTTGGTCTAAGTGCAGATGTTATCCTGTTAAAGATCTTCCCAGATCTGAAGGCTGGGATTTATTTTTCAACTTTGCACTGAGATTTTCCAGAGGTGTGATGGGACATTTTTTTGTCATGGTGCCGGATGGCAGTTTGTCAGTCCCCTTAAATATTTTGAATCAATAGTAAGGCTGTCTCATTTCTATATCCAGCATTTGTTTCCACATTTACTTCAAGTCAATGAATCATTGAGTGTGGAGAATATAAAAACAACTACAAAAACTGGGTATCTAAAACAACTTCAAAAGGAAAAAACTACCAAAGGATCAAAAGCCAAAACTTTTGATCCTTTCATAGGATCAAAAGGGTCTTTGAGGATTGTAGTCCTTGAGGACCAAAAGTCCTGCAACTTTTAGATGTGTCTCTTGTCCAACAGACTTGAATTTAATGGTGAAACAGCCTCACTAGCATGCATGTATGCAGGAGTTGAGCCGATATCTAGTATTGGAGTCAAGCGTGCTGAACTTGAGAGACATTTAAAAGGTAGGATACCGACTCTCGAGGTCTGCATTTGAGACCACTGCTATAGAATTAAGTCATTGATCAGTTTCAGGGCCAGCCCAAGGCCCTGAAACTACTTATGCAGGGCACTTTATCAAAAAGATTTGTGGAGTTGCTAATAGAAAACTAGCTTGAAAGGATAGCGACTTTGAATGGATCAGTTCAACAATCAAACTTTTGTACTAACGTCTTTGTATTTGTGTGAAACTGAGTTTTAACTTTAAATGAGTTGTTTCTCATGATTGGCTCTATTTATTTCTGAGATTTATTTTGCTTCAAAAAGGCATGTTTGATGACAATTAAAATTTCTCAACCTTTAACATTGTTTAGCAAAATGTTTTTACATCAGGCTACATGGCTACTATATTGGCATAAGCTACTCAAAGTTGTAGTTGGTGATGTGTTGTTTGCTGCTGAGCATGATGTGGCTAAAACAATCATCATTTTTACAAATGCATTATGGGAAGCCTCTCCAGGAGCAATGGTAAAATTATTTTATGGCACAAAATCAGCCTAGTACTGCTTCACATTGTTAGGCGAAAAATAATTATCTAGTATAAATGTAATTTTTAGCTATTGGAATTATGCCTAAGATAAATTAATTTAATCAAAGTATGTCAAGAATATGAATATGTGTATGTATTCCATCTTAAGTGCCTACTAAACAGCACAGTCAGAGATGCTATGAGTTTATAGCAGGTATGCAAATGATCTAATCATCTGACTATCATTGCAGCAATCCACATTATTAGCAAAAACAGAGCGCCCCAAAACCAAATTTTGTTTAGGGCCCCATAGAGGTTTGGCCGGCCCTGATCTGTTTAGCTAAATAAAATTGTGGCCTTTCTTTATTTCTCAGCTTTTTTTTTTGTTGCCTTTTCACTCTTCTGATGTAGTTTTCTTGCTGATGCATTGCTTCTAACCAACATTGTGAATGGGTTGTGGCAAATTAACTTTTATATGCAGTCAACAGCTGCATATAACAGCTCAGATTATATAGCATCATGGAATAGTTTTTCCAAAGACAGGCATCTGCATCCAAGCCATACCTTACCATGTGTAATGCAAAGCCTCAGATAGTGATGTAAACTACACTGTTATGGGGCTCTAGAGCAGAGGAGATGGGTTTCCTTTATAGATGGATCCAGTTGACAAGTTTGGGTTCAGCAGTTGCCAGGAGAACAGTAACCCCACCTCCATTGTTTCAATACAGTTTGTACTTATTCATTAAAATGTCTCTCAAGTTCTCACAAGCCTTTGAAACTTCATCAGTCTTCCTCTTCATTCATCTGTCTGTATGTTTATGTGTGCCAAATCCCACCTCATCTCATCTCTCCATCAGGGCACCCTCCTCACCAAACTTCGTTGCAAGCCGTTTCCAGATGCCTCACCAATATGTGACTGTGCGGTATGTTCCTGCTATTCTTAAGAAGGGGTGTCTCACTACAATCAGGCTTCACCCCTGTTCGCCAATCTGCTTGCTACCATCCGTCTTGATCTCTTTCTTTGCAAATCTACTGTCTCTCTCTTTATATCCACAAATGGATTAATTTGAGTGTTTTGCCCAGCCAATGTCAGTGACAGTAACCATGATTTTGGACTGTAAATAAGCAAGCATAATAAACACTTTCAATAACTAGGAAAAGCAAAGTCCTGAAAGCTCAAATTTTTTTAATTCAAATGTGAGCCACATCTCTGTGATTTCATGTTCTTGCTTGACCTTTGACAGGCTTCTGCCTCCATGCTTGTTGGTTTGGCTGTGTTGGGTTTTCAGTTAATTGTCTGGGCATTCTTTCCAATTCTGTCTCATTCCTGTAAAAAAAAAAAAAAAGAAAGAAAGAAAACACTTTTTATACATTCCTTACATCTTTGTGAGGTTGGAGTTTGATCAAAGGCTTTGGGAGAAGTGACCAGTGCTACGTTCTGCTAAGAATCTCTTTATTTTTATTTTTTTGGCTTAAGGGGTCATTCTGCTGTTGATCTGTCCCTAAAAATGAGCATACCTTGGGACTGTTCCACATCTTGTTTAAATGCTTTTTTTTCCATGTGGTAATATGTTTGATTTAAAGCTTTTAAGTGACTGTTGATTCTGTTTTTTATAGTCCCATTTTAATAAGGTTGGAACTTGATATGATTTTATTAAGTCCTACAAATGAATTGATGAAAAGATGAGAGGTAGAACCAAAGATCAATTTATTTTCACGAGTTTGGCTATAGAAAAGACATCAACCTGCGGCTTTCATAAATTTGAGTCCCAGCCCCATGACAACTGTCAAATAAAGGCCAGTCAAGCCTTCAGGCCTTGAAATAAAGACATCAAAAACTCCCAATGTCTTTAGATACATTCAGCATATTTAGTTTATTTGGATCATCCTAAATGATATTTGTGAAGTCTTAATTAAAATCAAATACGTGGACCTCCCCAGGATTCCCTGTCGACTTACTGAAGGTTCACCTCTGCATAACATTTGAAACCATTTTTTCAGCAATAAACATTATAGGCATATTTATGTTTCTTCATGTTGTGATCAAAATACATGTCTGACATTTCTGCAATCTCTGTTATAAGGTCTATGTTTACAGGGAGAAGGTATGTAACCTTGTTTACGCTTGCCAATAATTAATGATTAATGTTTTTATTCTGTTTTGGTCATGTTGCTTTCTATCTTTTCCTTCTCCTGTGACCTCAATGATTACAGCTTCTCTTTATTATGATTGCTAATAAGGATACTTCCACTGTGCACAGCTGACAGGACATGGCCTGTTTCTCCTAATTTAGTTGTGAAAACTTATACAGAGTATTTAAAGCCCCGGACAGCATTTTGTGTACATGTATAAGTCATTGTACATACACTATGTTGCCAAAAGTATTTGCTCACTCTCTTGACTCACATGAGTTTAAGTGACATTCCATCCCTAACCCATATGGTTCAATATGACCCTTTTTCAGCTAGAACATTTTCAGTTCTTCTGGGATGTCTGCCCACCAAGTTTAGGAGAGTTTATGGAGATTTTTGTCCATTCTTCCAGAAGTGCATTTGTGAGGTCACATATTGATGTTGAACGAGAAGGCCTGACTCTCAGTCTCCACTCTAATTCATGCCAAAAGTGTTCTATCGAGTTGAAGTCAGGACTCTGTGCAGGCCAGTCAAGTTCATCCACACCAGACTTTATGGACCTTGCTTTGTGCTCTGGTTCATAGTCATAGTGGAAGAGGAAGGGGCCAGCTCCAAACTTCCCACAAAGTTGAGAGCATGGAATTGTCCAAAATGTCTTGGTATGCTGAAGCATTCAGAGTTCCTTTCACTGAACTAAGGCACAAAGCCCAGCTCCTGAAACCCCCCCTCCACCAAACTTTACACTTGGCAATTTGTCACTCCAGAGAACACCCCTCCTCCGCTCTAAAGTCCAGTGGCGATGTGCTTTGCACCACTGCATCCAGCGCTTTGCATTTCACTTGGTGATGTATGGTTTGGATGCAGCTGCTCCACCAAATTCCATGAAACCCATTCCATGAAGCTCTCTGTGCACTGTTCCTGAGCTAATCTGAAGGCCACATGAAGTTTGGATGTCTGTAGTAACTGACTCTGCTGAAATTTGGTGACCTCTCAGCACTATGCCGACCCCACTCTGTCAGTTTATGTGGCCTACCACTTCATGGCCGAGTGGCTGTCATTACCAAACTCTTCCATTTTCTTATAATACAGTTGACTGTTGAATATTTAGGAGCAAAGAAATTCCATGACTGGATTTGTTGCACAGGTGGCTTTATATCCTCAGTTCACTCATAGTTTCACAAATGTTTATAAAAACAGTCTGCATGCTTAGCTGCTTCATTTTATATTTCTGTGGCCATGGAAGTGATTGGAACACCTGATTCTGATCACTTGGATAGGTAAACAAATACTTTTGGCAATATACGTAGTTAATATCTGTTGATAGAATAGTCATGTACAAGTAAAAAAAAGTGTCATTTAAAATAACTTTTTAAATGAACATTTTTCTGCCATTATCCAACAGCACACATTTTCAGCTTGAAAGCAGGATTTCATGTCTTTTGTTCTCAAAACATTTTATACTTGTGCTTGCAAACACCCAGTATAACACTTGCATTCTATTGGCTGAGAGGTTGCCAAGCAATGGTACTTTTTTGTTCCAAGTGCAAGCAGAAAATGATTAGCAAGCAAGCAGAGAGTTTTACAAGCAGAGACTTAATCCAAGCAGAGACAAAGTTTGAGAAAGCACAGTGAATATTTGAAAGAGAGCAGAAGTTTGGAGTTTAAGCCTAACAAGTTTTGAAAAGAAAGACATGAAATCCTGCTTTCATACTGAAAATGTGTGCTCTCGAATTATGGCAGAAATAAGGCCATAATTATTATGGCATTAATAATTGCCATTAATCAATTAGTCTACTATTCCATAGTAGACTAAGGAATACCAATTTTAGTATGATGCGTGATTTATTTATTTTTTTTTGTTTTGGAAATGATGTACACACATAAAAATAGAAAATCCTGTGTGAATACTAGGATTTTTGAATAGTTTAGTTAATTTGCATGATTAAAATACAGATCAACAATCTCAAGAAAAAACAATGCAGGAAAAGGCAAAAGCTGTGAAAAATATACATCTTTTAAAGGAATAAAATGGCACAACAAACATACATTTCCAAATTTCAATTTTAACTAACATACAACTTTTGAAACCAGTACCTACAATAAATGTAAATATATTCTTTAACAGTGCATTATGCCTCTACTAACATTATATGTGTACTGCAAATTCACTTGCCATCCAAATGCAGCAGTAGGCTCAACAGATTGAAAAAGTAGGTTGTGTGAATATAAAAAAATCTAACCTTACCACAAACCAAGACTGTGTAATACAGGCACATGCAGAGGGGTCTTTGGCCCCTGTCCCTTTTATGATTGATGCCTCAAATGCTCTTTGTTGAGTCCCCCCTTCAGCAAATTTTATTTATTTTAATGTTTTTTATCTGTGCATCAGGAGGTATGCCTGTCCTGCTCAATAATGAAATTTAGCTAACAATAGCATTTTAGCAAAATAAATGAATCTGGCTGTCCTTGATCAAATAATGACTGAACTGGTTCTCAGGGCCTCTGTTTCCATGTTGTTAAGACACAGCAGGGAAGAGGGGAGGAATTGCACCATCTATCTATCAAATTATAGGCAAGGATATATATCTTTTCAACATAGATGTGTTTGTGAATAAAAGTTCTAATTAAATCCTAAATGTACAATTTAATTTTTTTAATTTATCTCTGCTGAAACCATTAAATCAAATAGAATAGCATTGTTATAAATCATAGATGTAAAATTTTAGCATTTGATTATTGAAAAAGTTACATTCCAACATTTATTGGGGAGCCTGGAGATCTGGGGGTCCTAAGCAGGTACTAAGTTGTTTTTTTTTTTGGTTTTTTTTGCCTTGTGCTAGTTTTGTAACATAGTCTATATTTGCTATGCACTGTTCTCACATGATGAGAGTGACATAGAGTCATCCGATTAAATGTTAGATTCTTGATAAATGTGGGTTTCTGCCATGCCATCTGGTGTTTTAGAATCTTGTTCCCCTTTGTAACTTTTCTGCACCTCCAATGGTCTCTGCACGACCATAGTGTGGTACATTTTTGGTTAAAATTTTCTTATTCTTCCTTCAGTGAAATAACTAGAAGTCGAAAGGGTAGCCAAAACATGTATAAATATATGCGTACAACATGGCGAATTGCAATCTTCCAGCACCCAGTCCACTTACATCTAACCACTAGTTACAAATTATTTAGTTTATTTTAATAGTTTCTTGTGTGTTAGTTTTACACAGGAAAGCGGACTCCCCAGCCCCAGCCTGCAGGCACAGGAAGTTTATCCCTTTTTTCTCTCTGTAGAGTACTGGCTCCTTCCGTCTTTTGCAAGAAGCGTATGGAATGCCTAATGTTACCTGTGATAGACTGCACAGGTAGAACTCCTGGGCTGCAACATTAGTGGCAAGTTTTGATCCTATCTTGCAGGAGGATGCCTTACAGGTTAAAAACATAATTAGACAATGTAGAGTCAATATTCTGTGCAACTGAAAAGGCAACTTGTTGCTTATAATTTGATGATCGATCATAGTTCATCGCACTTTGACAACCTAATGTCAGTATCAAAATCCCATTTGATTTTGCAGTGGAAGTACCTAATTTAGCAGGAAAAATGCTGTAAGTCTTTCTGTGGCCTCCTTTGTCTTACAGCTGTGTTCACCCTTCTGTTGTAGCTGTCCATGCTCTTCACTGAGGAGTGTGATAAGGTGCGGGACCTGATGCACGTACACTCCTTCAGCTATGACTTTCACCTGCGTGTGGCTCACCAGTACTTGGTTGGATGCCACATGACACTTCGCCAGGGCTACCAGCTAACGGACTTTCTCGATGACTTCATCTGCCATTACCCAGATATTCCCAAGTTTGGCCGCAATCACATCTTTCAAGGTGATGCATTTATTGCTGCTACTAATACAGATTAACATCCACTGTAAATAGTAGGGTTTTCAGAAAAAATAAACTGTTTTGTCTTTCAGTTATCTACACCAAATTCCACGTAATTTTGATGTGGTATTTTGTGAAGTTCATTACTTAAGGTAAAGGTGTAGAAGGAAAGTTACCTTTCCAAAGGCTATTTTATAGCTGACTTAGCTCAGATAATTAAAAATCATGTGACAATTTTATGATGAAACACTATTTCCATTTTATTTGTCAAAAATATTTTTTGAATAATAAATCTACATACAGCTGTTGGTCCCGATCCAACAAATAAAGAAATTAAAAGCAGACACAAAGCTAATAATTCCAATTAGTTTTTGATCATTTTGTAAACGTTGTTGTTGAAACTTAATTATTATTTACAGAACTCATATTTTTGTCACATTAAAAAAAAAATTGCAATTATAATGGTACAATAATAGTCCATCTATAGTTGATGTCAGGAAATGTCATACACTGATCATTTTCTTCACACTAGCATCTTCAAGACACTGTTCTGTCTGCAGGCAGTGTGTTGGAAGGAGGGCTAGACAACAAAACTAAAAGAAAACTAGATTCTTAAGAAGTTCATAATGGCCACAGTAAAGTGGCTGACGTAAGACATTTGATTCCTGACTGAGTCTACAATTCTGTCAGAATGACACTGAAATATAAAATATGAATGAATTCTTTTAATATTTAATAGCCTTAACAATTGCAAAAGTTCCTAAACAATTTTTTATGGTTATTTAAACCCTCCTTTTCTCTCGAGTCACTGACCTTTTGTGGAGGTAATGAATATGTTTGCTTTATGTTACATTCCTGAAACATTTTAATCATGGCTTTGATTAAAATATCGTACATATTTTTTTATATTTCTATAAAGGAAGCTTTTCAGTCTCCACGGGGATAATAACAGCTCACCAGCTCTACAACTATATCACTGACCACACCAGCACTTACGGCATGAAGCCTCTCCGCATGTCAAAGACTGCAGTTTCTACTGACAACAAAAAAGGGATGGCTGACCTCCATGAGTATGCACTGGTGGCTCTGTGGAACAGGTCAAAACACATCCCAATAAACTCTAAATAAACCGCCTCTGTTTATGTTTGACCAATTTTAATGAAACATTCTGTCTGTTCTTGTGGTTTTGCTTCACATGCAGTTCGGGCTCCTACAAGGACCTGGAGGGCCTCCACCACCATGATGATTTTGACGTGTCTCTGGTAGTGTGCCACAACGCTGTTCCATTTGAGGAGCAGTCAGATGGGGAGAGGCATCTGCTAAGGTAATAATGAGCAAAATATATATATATATA
>CAEFZY010064657.1:0-58123 GCA_903066815.1 Brachyrhaphis roseni | reverse complement strand
TAGATAGATAGATAGATAGATAGATAGATAGATAGATAGATAGATAGATAGATAGATAGATAGATAGATAGATAGATGGATAGATGATAAAAGTAGATTTTGCAGGTTTCTGTGTGCATTAGTGTGAGAGTGACAGAGGAGAGACGAATCCCCCCATTAATAACAGCCACTAATCCCCTGATGTGATTACCTCTTCATCTCAGCCCCCCTTTCTCTCCACTGTCTCCCTCCATCCCGCCACTCTTTCTCCCATTCAGCAGCGCCAGCTACTTGTCTTCCATGGCAGATCTCAGCTGGCCCAATCCCCTGAACACATCCAAGACTTCCACTGTGTTCAGCTGCCAGGACGATGGAGCGCCTCCAATCTGACGCCTCTCCTTACCAGAACTTAGCCTCTGGGCAGGTATCTTTAAAAAAAAAAAAAAAAAAAAGTCAGTGGTGTTAGTGCAGAGAAAGGCAGCAAATTTAAGCAGATTAAGAGCCATGCCTCTGTTCAAAGCCCTGACACTTAATGCAGTCTGAATGAGAGGTGACGTGTGATATGAATCGTGCAAGATATGGTTTTGGATGTTTGAACGTTTATGGAAATATCTGCAAGCATTAAGGATTATGGGTGTGCAAAGGGAAGCAACAAGCCTGTCAGTATAGCTATTTCCGTCCTCAATAACTGGCTGCCAAATGCAATTTTTTTTTTCAGCCTTTGATAAACTCACTACATCAACCTAAAGTCTAGTGTGTTTCTATGGAAACTTAGACCTCCAAAAAGGTTCAGATTTGCCATTTAGCTCAAAATCTGCTCAGCAGTAACATGCTATGATAAGACTGTATGGTGTATTCGCTTTACATGTGCAGTCAGTTAGAAATAACACATGTAATTATACAGTTTAAATGAATCTTTGTTAACTATGGATGGATATGTGTTTGTGTAGATATGAGAAAAAGGTTTACAAGACTCCAAAGAGATATATATGTGATATAATGGTTATTTATCTATTTATATTTTTAGTGGGTTGTGTTTTTTTAATTTTGCTATCTTCTGTTGCTTTAAGCTCATTCTGTTAGATATTTTGATCAATTATTTTGATTGCAGTCAATCTAATGCCTTAGACTTTAAAAGCTCCTGGGTTAAAAACAATACAATCTGAAATACTTTGCTAACATCCTTGTGTGAAATATGAACTGGTCCTGGGTTTGACTCAGCAAAACGGGCTGGACTAAGATTATCTATCAACCATAACTTGGTCATCTCCTTAGGTTTCTTTTCCTGCCTAAACTTTTTTTTATATATATATATATATATTATCAAAAATCTTACATAACAACTAACAAAACACTTTTCAAAGCTAAGAATGGATTCTTAATTTAAAATTAACACACACATATGCAAATCTGCAACTATGTAAATCTGAGCTTAACCTATTAGCTGAAAAGTGCTTCAAGTAACATCCTTGGTTTAGGTTGAAAATGGATCATAAGTCTTTAGTGGGTTTCATATGCTACCTTTGTTGTGTTGTGGTTTGAGGCAATTTCACAACAACTGTGCAGCCCATTATATGTCAAATATAAGAATATGTACAAAGCCCCAGTCAGCATCAGTCTCATAGTTCAACATGTTTGTCATAAATGGATCATCTTCCTTTAAATGAACGTCTTGCATGTGGCTTAACCCCCTGATCTTGAGTTCTAAAACCTGAGTTTACGATGTCCTCATAAATACCTACCAAATATTTTCACAAATCCCCAGTATATTATGAAATGTTGATAGCATAGTTCCTTTCAACACCTTGTTGATTGTAGGATGCCATAAGGCAGAGGCATCTGTCTTCCTGGCTGCATCAGCTGTAATAAAACTCTTTATATTCTTTATATTCATTTATACGAGTTTTAGCAAAAACTGCACAGTAACTACAAAGTAAGTGTCAGAACCGTATGCTGAAAAGGTAGAATATTTAATGTTAAAGAGTGCATGGCAGTGAGATCTTGGGATTAATTAAACTACAGAGGAACACTATTGTAACATTTAAGTTTTTTTTTTTTTTTGCTTGGCCTGCCGATGACTCAATGGTAACTGATTATAGATGTGTTGCTTCCTGTCTATCTTAAGGTTGGTACCTCTGGTGTAATTGACTATTATTTTCTAGTCAGTTAGTCATGTTTTAAAATTTCACTTACCTTTTGGTCTCACTTCCGGGATTTCAACCTTGAATAAAAAGGTTTAAAAGACTCCAAGGAGAGTCAACACTGTCGTCTTTTCATTTCTGGCCGACATGAATGTTCCAGCTCTAACAAGATGAAAAGTTTCCTTTGAGCTGCTGCAGTTTGCAGGGGGTTCAGATAGAGACTTGAATCAATTAGTGGCCCTTTCATCAACAAATAGGCCATACCTCAGTTCCTTTTCCCCCCCTTTTATTCTTCCACCTCAACTTCTGGTGCTTTTCATTTCAGTCCTGTTCAATTCTATCATCTGCTCTCTTTCTCTTGACTTCATACGCCGCGTTGGAAAGGCCAACATCTGGCTGCTTCTTAAGTCCAGGCCCGTGCATCCGTTTCTGGGGTAACAGGGGCTGCAGATCAACCCCTGCTGTGGGGCTCAGCCTTTGGTGTATGTGGGACTGATCTGAGTCTCCATTTCCTGACTCTTGGTGCCTTGATGTGGCCAGAACCACATTGCATGATTAATTACAGCTCTCGGTCCCTGCTGCCTGTACTGCCGTTATTGTAACCATGCTTTCCCTCCTCGGCCCTCAGTCTCTCACCTGCAGCATGAAGCCTTCAGCAGAAACCGCTGACGCAGCTCTGAAAAACTTACATAAGTGGTGCTGTGCTGTTACCCTAATGGATGTTCAGTCATAGACGTTAGAAGGAGGTGGATGTTCAAGTTGTGAATGAGGTGACAAAGCTGTTAGGGCAATGACATAGATTGCTAAGTGAGTGCAGGTCAGCAAAATCAGCTGTTTCCATTTCTTCTGTGTCAGCTCTCCTCGCTTTGGTGTACTGACTCCTGATTTGTTTTGCTGTCTACGTTTATGGCAAGAAGAGACCAATGGCTGTACGGGTGGAGGTGGAAGGGGGGTTAATTGGTTTTTGGCCGTGTGGCCAATCAAAGGGACCTCATCAAAGACATGCAGCGAATGCATCCCACAACCTTCCTTGCCTCTTTTCTTCCGTTTATATAAGTGCCACACAGTGTAATCAGCATGACGGAAGCAGGAAGTGAGAGACGAACGAAGGAGAGGAGGACAGAGACGTCCTTGACATCCAGGGAAGCACCAGGACAGGAACAGGGACTGGTATTTGAGTAAGCAAAGCCAGACTGAGCAGGAAAAAACTTTGAAAACGGAAGTGGACTGCAGAAATGACAGGACTATTGGTAGGGATGTGGTAGAGCTGTGTTTACAGACGACGGTCACACAATTTACTGTAACTCTGGATTTTGCCAGCCCTGAGTTTGCTGATGGGCTACCACAGCTAACCAATAATCAAGCACTATTTACATCAATGTAGACCATTAGCCCTTTTTGTCAGGAAGTGTGGCACTTCAGATGAACATAAACAACAAAGTATTTATATTTAGAGGATGCAAATGCGCAAAAAAGGGAGTAAAGAATCATTAATACTTCAGTCATATATATATTTATAAATGCATTTTATTTCTGAGGCAAGTGACTTAAAATCATTGCTCTCCTGCTGTGATTCTTTGTTGGTGGGAGACGCTCTCAAAGGCAGCTGCCTCAAAGCCCCACAGAGGTATCAGATCTCACCCTTTTCCTCATCTCCTTAATTAGGACAATTAAGAGATTTACAGGACAGATGGACTGAAATCCAGCTGGCTGCAGTGTGTGCCCCGGAGGACTGCTCCGATGATGATGAGAAGAGATGTTTGTGAATATTGGACAGAATTGCATCAATTAAATGGTGGGACTCTGGTGCCCTCTGGTGGACACACAAGGACGATGGGTTGTATTTTTTTGGCTTATTGCACCGGTAATTGGGAGAAGTGGAGGTGTGCGTTCACAGGACAGAAAGTTTGAAGATACATATTTTTAATTGGTAATACGTCATTTGATCGTATTTATTAGGCCTAATTGTGTAAATACCTCAACAGACCGTCTGACAGAATGCTGTATATGATTTTTACTAATGTGTAAAGTTTATGAATAATTGCAAACAGATTGCATAATAATTGCTCACACATGGTGTGCTGATCCCAGCTGGCTGGATTCATAGTAGAATCATTAAATTCATTGAAACTAAGGACCATCTAATCAGTTATCTGATGTAAAATTGGAAAAACTCCTTTAGAATAACCAGTTAATTAAAAATCCCTAACAGAAAATATTTAATCTCTTTCATTTGACATATATGTTTGCATAACAGTTTGTCAGCTTTAAACAAAAACTCACAGAGTCTTAGAAAAGTAGTAGTTCACCCATGTCCCGTCTGACTTCAGCACCTCATTGCTACAGCCAAATGCAGATGTAGATCCTCTGGCCCAGCAAAAGGGCAGCCTGCCGTCTTTCCAACTATTATAGGTGCATGTTAGAGAAACGTCTGCTCCCACTGTTGCTGTTGTGTAGTATTGACAGGTGCAACCTGAAAAGAGGATGACTGATTAAAGACGAAGTCCTTTAATTGGTCTTCATTAAAATGTTCAACCTGACATCAGCTGTCTTACTTACCTTTGTGAAGACAAAGGAGAAGGAGGCAATAGAAAGCAGAGCATTTTCTTCCCAAATGATTCATCTTATTCCTCTCACCTAGAGCAGTGATTTTATTATCTGCTCACTACGTCAGCTCACCCCAGTCACGTTGAGCCTTTAAATATGCCTGAGTTCCTACATATATGCTCAAGCATCGAACTTTTGGTGGCATTAGCAGAAAACATGCAGTTCCTTTTCTTTGACTTAGGTTCCTCCATCTGAAAATGTGGTTCCTTTAACTAGAAAAGGTTATCAGCACATCATCAGATTGGTAATCTATCCTTTTCACCAGAACAATGCACAGGCACATTGTTCTGTGTTACACAATAAACACTCTTATAGGGCGAGAGTGGGGATTTCTGCTGGACAGGCTGCCAACTTCCTGCATACCTTTCCCTATAAAACCACTCAAAATACACAGAATAACTTTTCATACACTAACAACATGTAAATTGTCTTATAATTATTATTATTTTTTTTATTATTTGCACACGTGCTGAATCTGAGGGGAAAAAATATTTTTAGCATAAAAATATCCCATAAAATAGGAACAGGAAGGAAAATAGAAAAAGAGGATCTTTAATTCATGGATATTCTACATGATAACCTGATGTTTTCCAAATCAGATTCAAAATAACAACAAATAATATAATTAGTATGATAATTCCATAACATGATAATTTAAAGAGCTTTTTATTGGATTTTGGAAACATCCCACCTTTGTTGGACTAAATCTATAAAACAGTACAGGTTCTAATCTGCCTCTTTCAAAATTATTTTTATACCACAGTGGAGAGGCCAAGAGTGTGTAGAGAGATTATTAGATAGACCTTATTAGGATTTTTACACTGTATTTAACAAAAATAACAAACTGCCTTATTCTAAAGTATACAGTTAGGACCTCACTGTTGTGCATTTATTTCTCTGTTTTGTTTTAAAGTGATTTATGTCATGGGGTCTTGGAAAAAATATCAATTCACCTTTAACTTCTTTTTTAAGTTTTGCCAAATTAAAACCACAAATTCCTTTTTATTTTATTGATATTGTACAGCCCAACACAAAGTAGTGTATAATTATGTAGTGGAAGACTGATGACTAATTTTATTAGAGAAAACTTTAGAAAGACGTCTATCCCGCTATTTCGCTTAAAAGCAATGCACAGATTTGTTTTGTCTATCAGAAAAATAATTCCCAATAAAATACACCATTAAAAACAAACATGGGCTTTTGTGTAACTAATTCAGTATTGCAATGAAAAGTTTTGTGAAACACAATAACACGATTTACTACAACATTTATAACTTTGGAGATATTTTATTCTGTTGTTAGTTCAACTCTCCAGACTTAAAAATAAACAAAGTATCAAAGAACAACCAAGTGCTTCAGACTCATTAATACAGTTCAAGAGTGAAGGATTGTTTTTTTTTGTTTTTTTTTCTAAGGATTGTTGAAAAAAATAACTATCAATGCATCTCTGCAGTAGCAGGTATGAAATTAAATGAGAGTTACAGTTTACTAAACTGACTTTTTAAACCACACAGATATTTTAACTGTTAGTTTTGCAAAAAAAAAGGCTACAGTAGAATATGCTTAAACTTATATTTAATAAATGCATTTTTAGCTTACTTTGCACTATAAAACAGGGATAAACTGTGTGCACATTTTTCATCATGTACTATATAAAGTACTTCCAGCAAGTGGCAGCATTTAACAGAAACTGAATTTAAATTGGATATTAGCCTTCAGTTAATATTTAAAACACTGTTGGACAAATATGCTACATTGATGCACATTTTAATGGACAAACAACATAAATGCATAATGTAAAAAAAAAAAAAAAGTAAAACTATAGTGGAGAAATTGTACTGCCACTTACAGAATGCCAATCGCTATAAAAATCTTAAAGGACCTTTGTATTTTTAACTTTCCTTTAGTATTAGACTCAAATACATGCAAAGGTAATATTAGCAAATTATCTCCAATAAAAGAAATACACTTTGGTATAATTAATATAGCTGGTATGATGAGTTTCCAAATGTTGATTGCAGAGTAAATTTCACAGCTCTTGCAGTGGCTCAGATCCTTTGTAAAGAATTGCTCCATTTGCCAGCCACCTGTAAGCAACAGAGAAGAATTGCTTAGAAGAGCTACTGAATATATCTGAAAGGGATTGTTTGGGTTTAGAAACAATGGACTCAGTGGAGTTGTTATCAGCAGTCAGTATCTCGCCTAAAAGTAGATGGCAGAGTCTTTTCAGAGAGGAAGCTGAGTTAACAGAGTTGGAATGTTTTTACCATTTTAAAACAACCACAATCTCAAAAATATTATTTCAGATTTTATAAAATGGATCACTTCTATTGTTTTTATTGTTTTGTTTTTTAAGAATAGATATTTTTGCTGAAATGTTTACAGACTTTCATGGAGCAGGTGTACTACAAAATGAAACAGGGTAACTATCTGAAGGAAAACTAATACTGTGAAAAAAATAAGATAAAATAATGAATGATGTCTGCACTGACTGCTTATATGTAATTGAAGCAGACTCTTAGCAACAATGCTGCTAGATGAAGAAACCAAAGAGGTTAGAAACTAAACATATAAAACCAGACCATTCTTAAGATTGTGCTTATTTACCTGACTTGGCACAAGCCATTCACAGCTGGGTGCAGAAGACAATACATGCGTCCCTCGGCATATAATGAAAACAATGAGCTCTTTCAAAGCAGAGCTTGTGCAGCTATGCAGTTCAAAATACACGTCCTCTACAAGAACACCTTACGATTAAATCAATGACTGAAGGTCATAAAAACACAGCTTCCTGTTACAGCAATGTGGCCTGTCTGCTTTGATGACAAACACAATTTAGAATTTAAATAAAGCACCACCTCGAGATCTTTTTGTGAAGCAGACCCTTGTTGCACATGTGGTAACCAGTGAAAAACCTCCAACAAAGATTATGAAGTAAAAGCAGAAATGAGAGTCTTTTGCTAAATCCCAAAGTCCAAGCCTGTGGACATTGTGAGGCAGATTCATCATCAGGGCGCCTCAAGCTGTGTAACTTTAGTGTCAAATGCAAAAGTTGTTTCCTTGAGAAAACAGCAGTTAAATTAACTTCTTAAAGAATGAAAAATAGTATCTGATAATCACACAAAGGTAGAGTTTTCATTCTGTTATTATAAATTATGAAATTGATACTAATCCACTACAGGAAAAAGAATCCTTACTGATAATAACTTCAGAGAGCGGCATTTAAAAAAATAAAGATGACAGAAATAGCCTGTGGGACAAAGCCTGATGTAAACTAGCCTTCAGCTCAACTATCCTGTTGATCATTGTCTATGTTTTCCCAAACTGAGGTCATTCACCCAGCTGGCTACGATGGCTAAGATCAACTTTGCTGACAATTCAACAGAATCCCATTTAAGTACCATGTCCAGCTGAATAAATAACTACAAACACTTACGTGTTCAGGCTGCCGTTTCTCTGTTTTATACCTGTGAATAGAGAATAAGTATCAAAGAAGTGCAAGAAATTTGTCTGGTTGTTATAAAATGCAATAAGGAGAGAAAAAAAAAACTCACGTCGAAGTTGCCAAATAGCAATAGAAGCAACAATCAGTAATACCAGCACAACCGGCACAACAATAGCAGATGTGTGAACACCACTTCTTGCTTCAATCTCCTGTCAGACAAGATATATAGTTAAGATAAATTCACTACAGCTGTTTTTTTTAACAAAATAGCTCAGCAATGAGACCAGAAATAAAATCAAGAGTTTGATATCATCTGATGTCCTTAGGTGGTAATAAAGTACATGAGAACAGGAGGAAACGCAACTGAGAGACAAAGATCATCGTTGTTAATGGTTCAAACTAACTTTATGTTTCAAACAGTGTTGCGGTTTCAGATGGTTCTTATCCTGGTCGTAGTTTACATAAATATTGATAGCTTCTCACTTAAGTACATGCACAGCGATTCAGACAGTTGGCTACCCCATCTGTCACTGCAGTAATTTCAGGCATTGCTTTCATAAAATCATCACTTACTAGACAAGCATTGCAGTTTTTCCAAATGACAGAACTAGCAGGCTCTTATGCAATGTAGACAAGGTTGGGGCCTGTTTCTGGTGGACCGAGGTTCTCAGAAGGCGTGCGTTAAAAATATCAAAACTTTCCCATAATGCAGTTCAGACGGTGTAAACAAATTTAATAGGATTCAAGAGAAAGTGTTTTAGTAACTATTCTATTCAGGTAAATGGAAAACAAAGTATAACATTACAGTTCTGCTCAACTACCTGCTGAAAGAAGACTACTACTATTTTTCCCCTTGTTTGAAAGCTTATGTTAGCAAGTCACCAGTGAAATCTCTGTAAAGTAGCAGAATGCAGGCTAGATTCAGCAGATAAACTGACTAACATTAACTTATTAATTAGTCATCAACATCATTATTATAAATATTATTATAATAAAAAGTGAGTTTCTCCACTTTTTTCTGTGTACTTTTTTACATCTTAAATTTGCATAGTTTGTGCTTTTTCAACCTTTTACCATATTCTGCTCATTCAGGACATTATGAACATGTCTTGAGGTATTGACATCTTCTACAGTTTTCCCATTTCCAATTCTCCTTTCCATCCTAATTTCAAACCTGATTCAAACCTTAATTCCAACCCTCTTTCCAGCACCTCTTCAAACCCCAATCCTAACTCCAACTCTCATCCCAACCCTAATCCCAACCTTCCTTCCACCTCTTCTTCCAATCCTCCTTCCAACCCTAATTCCAAGTCTCCTTTCAGCCCCAATTCACACCATCCTACCAACCCTAATGCCAAACCTCCTTCCTTTTTTTGGTTTTATTTTAAGGCCAGAGATCAGGTTACATCTATAAATTTCTCAATCGATAGATGGTGAAAACCATGAAATGGCTCCATTCCTGGTAATATCTTAGACCATCAACAAGTGTCTAATATACACTGTAATTGTTCAGTACCCTGCCGCACACAATAATTTCCCTTATTGTTTAATGTATTTTTTTATTCCCACTTGAAAAATATATTTTAAAATGTGATGATGTACAATACTAAAGATAAAACAAAGCATGTGTACAAAGATATTACTCAGATGCAGCAGCAGGGGTAAATGTCATTGTTTGCTTTTTGCACCAACAGACAGTTTGTAGTTACTAGTTTTAGTTTAATACTCACAGAGACTTCAGTAGTAGTGGATGTGGTGGGTGTTATGCTACTCGTTTGCTGATCTGTCAGGCACACCCAAATGAGACATTAAACAGAGGGCAGTTATAAAGTTTTCTTTTTACAAACAAGCAGAAGTAATACACTTACTAGAAAAACATAAGTAAGGAAATTGCTACTTGAGGAACTGTAACCATGTTTTGATAAAGCTGCATGTTTTTGAGTGGTGAAATTCAAACAAGTTTCCTTCTGCTTTCTTGAAAATACAGCAAGTCTTCATTTGGATCTATTTCAGCTTTGCCATAAACATCTATGTGGAAAATATCTGTATCAAGTCTCCTTCAGCATTAAAACATTCAAGTGAGAACGGCAAGAAAACAATACCTCTTTCTTCGATGGTCACAGTGAGAATGTTACTGGCTTTACTGGTGCCCAGACTGTTTTTAGCAAACATGCGAATGTTGTACGTTGAAGGATTGATCTCTATTATCGTGGCTTCTGTCTCATTGGAGCTGAAATCTATAATAGCCTTTGTGTAATCCCATGAAGCTGCAAAGAAAACAAATATTCTAAATAATGCATTTAACAGCTGACATGATCAACAGTAAATAAGACAAAATGCTTATATTTTTGTCCAAAGGAATCTTCTCTCACCATTTGTTGCTTTATACTCCAAGTAGAAAGCAGTAATAGGACTGTCACCTTCAAAGCCAGGAGTCCAGGAAAGGGAAATTGTGTTGTCTATCACCTCCTTTAACACAATTACAGGTGGATCTGGTGGCACTAGGAGCAGCACAGTCAGGACATTCATTACCAGACTTTGTTTTACACTCATCTGGTGTATTTATGTATCTAAATATGCCCCTTCCGTAAGTTATAGTAACTTTGTATATTGATAGTAAAGTCTGAACTTGTATATATTAATTCTTCTTTAACATGACACAAAATAAATACTTTTGTTTATGCAAAAAAAAAAAGAAAAATGTCTGAAACCTGTTGTGAGGGTTGTGCTTTTCAAAGAGATTTCATCCCAAACTGTGAATGCAGAAATAGTCCCAGTTGAAGTTGTGTGAACTTGGAGCAAAGCAGAAAAAAATTTGAGTTAAGATTCTTTATTTATTTCATAATTTTAAAAGCATTTTGTTAAAAATCTCTATTTTTTTTCATCTAATGATACCTACCAGTGGTAGAGCCTGTAGATTCCCTCAGCTTTGTGGAAGCAGTAGTAGAAGATAACAAAGTAGTTGCCACTGTTGTCTCTTTAACTTGAAATAGAAATAAAACTTTAAATAAATCTGACATCAAATGGATCTTTAATTTAATGTCTTATCCAGAATACCTTTGTCAAGAGTGGTGCAGAAAGCTGGAGCTGAAAAAGGTCCTTTCCCTGCGTTGGTTTTGGCCTGGACCTGAACGCTGTACCGGGTTGAAGGCTTCAGGTGGGTCATGATGATGCTCTGTTCTTCACTCATAGCTGTCACAGTAAGTTGCTGCCACTTTGGAAGTTGTTGGGCCGCTGGGTCATATTCCCTGTAGTTGACGATGTAGCTGCGCAGGATGCCATTTCTGAGTTCAACCCTCGGAGACTAATCAGAAGAAAAAAAACACATTTACCAGTGAAGGTGATGTGGTGAATATCTCAGCAGGTGTTGTGCAAAAACAAAATGAGCACATTGAATTTAACAATACAGTGTTTTATATGATGGACTGACCTTAGCTCAGCCCTAAGACCATTGTCGTGCAATCTATTTTTAAGCTTTTGTTATTTTTAAGCTGAGAGCCTTGTTGGACAAAGTGCAGCATCTTTATGACTCAGTACATTTCTCCTTCTTGCCGAGAGCATGGTGACCCTTATAAAAAAATATACATCAGTGGTGCAGCACATTGCTCATGAATTGCTATAAAAAAGTGTTTTCCCTTGCAATTTTTATAACACATAAATGTTTCAGAAAAAACAAAGTGGGAAACATTAATGATGGACAAGAATAACCTTAGTGAATAAAGAGTCAAACATTTTATTGTTTTTCTTAATTAGGAAGGCTTAAAAGTGATCTAAGCTAACCTCACACTATGTGAAACAGGAAAGTGTGTCTAGACCTCGTTATTTCACATCTGGCAGCAACAACAAGCATTTACAATAGCAGACAGTTACATTTTCAATTAAATGTCTGTGCAGAAATGTTTTAAATCCTTCATACAAATGAGGTTTTTTAAAGGTCTTATGACAGCATCTCAGCTTTGTTTCTTTTTCTAAATTCTAATGTTAGTTTTGACTTACATGATCATCTCATTGATTTCATTCATATGTGGTTTTTTGGCAAATGTTTTATTGGGTTCATTTTGATCAGCAGTTAAACTCTCCCATGGAGCCTTTTTCCCATTGTTGAGTCATGAACCAACTTTGTTTTTCATGTGTGGTGCATGATTTGTTGTTTTGTGTGATCATTTAGCCCACTTCTTGAGATTTTGTGATAGCCCTGGTTGTGGCTAGTCACAACGTACAGTAGTTCATGATTTTATGGAGGGTGCGTATATTTCCCCATGAAGCACATTGGTTTGGATATTCTTTATAAAGAAAACAGTGTTTTCTTTATAAAGAATATTAAGTGTGACAAAAAGCAAATGTAAAAAAAAAATGTTTTAAGGAAGCAAAAATGTCAAACTACTTTCAAATAAAGGCCACTAGAGCCAACAAAACCTTTTCTTAAAAAAAATAGCACCCATTGACAGACATTTTATGCAAAGAGAACAGGAGACAAATAAAGAGATGTAAATAAGGTGGACCATCTTTTTGTCACAAAAATATTGATGTATGATAGTAAGTTCATTTTGGGACTTTGAATTCAACTCTAAAAGTTCAGGTGATAATTAGGAAAATGATCAATTTCACTTTTACGGCGAGCAAGTTCTGGTGAAGGGGAGTACTGGCACAAAAGTTACAGAAAATGCAGGAAATCTTTTCTCTGAAACATATTTTCTTTATTCTATCACTCAATCACTCACTCATTCGCTCTATGATATACTATACACACACACACACACACACACACATGTATATATATAGTTTGTAGCTTTACCTTCCAAGTAACTTGAATGCTGTCAAAACTGGGGGCCTCCAGCTGCACATCGACCGGGGGACCCTCAGGAGCTGTGGAGAGGTCAAAGTTTAAGGAGAATTGTCTTCAAAATTATGGGCTTTGAGTTTGACATGATTATATTAAAGGCTTGATGGACGGGGATTTACCTGCTTCTTTTGTTGTAAATATCAGGACATTGCTGGGTTCACTCAGTCCCACATTGTTGACCGCAAACATGCGGAGGTTGTAAGTCTTGGCAGGACGTAAATCAACCAAAGTCACCTGAGTCAGGTGAGCCTGTGGTACTTCAGTTCTTTTGGCTGTATCCCAAGACGCTGTTGGACAGAAATAAAATGAGATCAAATCTGCATCTTTTATATAATGTTCTTTATTCAGAGTGTTGTGCAAACCTCTAAAGAAAACCCACTGAAAAACAATCTGAATATCGTGATACTCGTTTTTATGATTGTAAAACAAATCTCAGAAATAAAAAGATATTATACACTAACTCAAGTCATTAGCAGGACATTGTAAACTGTTGGTAGCAGCTTGCACAGCATGTCAGCACATATGAACATGCTTTTCTTGTCCTTACCATATTTGTTTTTTAAATCCACCCTGTAGGCTGTAATAGGTCTGCCTCCATTAAATGGAGGGGTCCAGCGCACAGTGATAGTCCGTTCCCTCACCTCTCTTGTTTCCACCTTTAGAGGAAAAGGCCGTCCTAAAACAGAAATGCAGTATTTTACCAGTTACTAAGGTACCAAAAAAAAAAAATTAATAATTACTATTCACTGTGAATTATCAATTTTAAGATTTTTTGACGTGATACATGCAACATGCATTATTTCAGCAATATGCTTTCTAGAGTCAAAAGAGTACCTGGATTTACTGTGAGAGTAATCTCCAGTTTCTGATCGTTGAACCAGCCCGGTATGTCTATCCGACAGCCGTATATGCCCGAGTCACTCTCCTGAACCTGCCTGATGGTCAGAGAAGCCTCACCCGTGCCAAGATCACCCATAAGAGCGTAGCGCTCCGACTGCTGGCTGAGCACGTTGGTCCCGTCTGAGCTGAGCACCTCATTGGCACAGCCACTTTTAGGTATATTTCCTCTGCCCCAGCAGAAAGGCAGCTTGCCGTAATACCCAGCATCATACTTGCATCTTAGAGTAACATCTGTTCCCACTGTGGTTATTATGGGGTTTGCAGAGACATCCCCTAAAAAAACAAACAAAAAAAAAAGCGTAAGGAAAAGTCCACTGCTGTCAAATGAAACACTCCTTAATGATTGTCTTACCTGTGTTCACCCAAAAGAGAAGACAGCAGCACAAAGTGATGAACCTCATTCTCACATGAATCATGCTGCAGCGCTCTCCTGAGTTAGTGATTAGTTCATCTGTCAGACACCTTTGAACTGACCACAGAGTGGCTTCAGCCCTGAAGTGTTTCCAAATCACATGACGCCTCCGTTGATATGCTCACACCAACAACTTTTGGTGGCAGAAGAGGAATGCAGAAAAGAGCTGTTTCCTTTCCTGTGGTTTTGGTTCCCTTCTGCAAGAAGAAAAATGTTTCTTTTTGATGAATAGACACAACAGTCTCAAGGTTCTCAAGGTTCTCGGTGTAACTGTTGTGTTACCTAGTGTCTGCTTCTGAATCTGGATCATAGCTTTATTCTGGGAAAATGCTTGAAACTCAGAGGTTGTTGTTTAAAATCTACTTCTAAACCTTTTAAAATTAGCTTTAGTTAGGACTCATGACGTTTTAACTGCAAGACAGAGTTTATATATTGATCCTGCACCTCGTGACATTATTGAGAAAGACAAAGTTGGTCACAAATGTGTATTTCAAATAGAGAATTAAAAATCATAAAATCAATGTTTTTGAAAAAAATTTAGTTCTGAAAGGAGAAAAGGGATAAAAATACAGCAAAAGGCAATTCTTCCAAATATGAAAGAAATCTGTTATGTTTTTTTTTTTCATTTGAAGAAATAAAAATGTTCTGTGGCTATTTTACTTTTTATTTTAACATTTTATCAGATTTCATCTTGCCATTATATTATTTTATTTCATTTTTATTTTATTCACTCAATAATAAATATGAATAGTTCATGTAGCAACTAAGATAATTATGGGTGAAAAGCAACAAATGGGAATATTTTTAAAAAGAGAGGATCTTAAAATCCCTCGTTCCCCCGCAGTGACACAAGCTTTAAGGCTCGTAATCTTAATAATGAAAGAAACAATCTTTCTGCAACCTTTTGTTCTGTTCGTTTATGTCTGTGTCAGTTTTATTTATCTATTTATTTATTATAAACCCGAGCAATAACTATTCAACAAGTCAGAAAAAAAATCTACAACCAGAACTACAAACAGCATGTTGCAGGGGTGAATGGTGTTTGGAGATGAGATTTAATCTTCGTCATGTAAGAAGAAAGCATTTAAGATGAACCAAATGTGTCCTCTGTGACACGAGTGAAGATAGAAAGTCTGGTTTACCCAAAGCCATGGTCTCTTGCATAGTTCTGAACTGCTGAGTTAACATTTGGGTCTCTTTGGATGTTTTGTAACCCCGGAAAAAAAAAAAAAAAACTTCCTCCGAAGCATGAGAATGGAGTGGTTCAATATAATCTCAATATTTATGGCAGAAAAAAGTATATTTTTAACCTTTGGTTCAATTATTATGACTGTACAAGCACATGTGCAAAGTTTCTCAGAACTAATTCACTGTATTTTAAGTTTTACATTGAAAAAATATCTAAATCTTGTGACAATTTACACCATTTCATTAACAAAATAATTTACTCACTTAATAATTCAATAATTTTTAATGTTGATATTTCTGTTCATGGTTGCAGAGGAGTTGTGATTGGGTAAGAGATGAATTTCATCCTGGAAGGGTTCATAAGGTCACACAACACATTTTCACTTCTTGATGTGAATATAAAACCAAAACAGAATCAAGGAGGCTTTGTCATACAAATTAAAACTTCCATCCATCTGTTCATAATATTCAGGCCATCTTTGCTAGATCATGTTATTCATGGCAGTTTTGGATTTAAAATATGTTTTTATTCAACAAAGATAATAGAAAATGTGACAGGCATCTCTTAAAACATAAACAACTCTTACAAATACAGACCAATTTGTTTACACTGGTATTGAGACGATGTATCTTGGAGAGGCTCCTTGATGTGACCCTAATTGCTTCCACGACAGATTCTCAACCAGATTTCAGCCGAGACTCATGGTTCCACTCCAAAACTTTAACATGACTTGCCTTCAGAATAAATGTTGGTGAAATGAAAATATTATTTTTAATCTTTTTCTAAGAGGGGTATGAATCATGTTGGGTCAATGGGTGAGAGGAATCCCAGTCAGAACATTGCAAGGAAATTTGCAACATGATGATATAAAAAATATATAAAAACAGGAACTGAAAAAGAAACAAAGAAACTGACATTTTATTCAAACAAAAGATAAAAAATTTACTTGCACCAGTCATTACTTGGAAACAAGTTTTGGAATTTATCATCTTTGTCCACATGGAAAATATCTGCTAGGAAGATCATTTTGTTATTAATCTTAATTATTTTGAACTGTTAGTACTTTACTCAAGGAGAGCTCACGTAACCAAGCTTTCTGCAGGAAGACCCTGAGTCGGGATTTGAAGCCATTTATTGCTGCAAGGCAACATTACTAACATCCTGTCATCAAACAGACCTAATTTTATTACTATGGAAGTATTGATACGTTTCAGAACCTCTCAGGTTGTTCATGGCTTCTCCATCCACAGCAATGGAGTTTACAAATTACCTGCTACAATTACAGGCAGTGATGGCATAGTTACTTGCTCTTAAGATCAAATGTCTTTTTAAGCTCATTCCCTTATTCTATAAAGCATGAAGGACCACAGATGTCGTAATCTGTAAATGCTCTGCAAGATGCCTCTTATGACCAGGTGACATTGTGGGTCTGGAAGTCATGCATATAATTCACACAAAGCTTGATAGGTTGTAGAAATAACATAAAAGACATTATCTTACTTTAATCAAGCTTACTCCTTACTTAAAACTACAATAATGACATCCCTCATTTTAATTATTTTTATTACAGTGTAAATTTCCACCTACAAATGGGAAAGAACGGTGAAGGCACAGGGGGTTGAGGCTTGTATTTTCTCCTGCAGTTCTGGTTACTATCTGAACCCTGATAACCTTTCCACAGCCAGATACTAATCGAGATTAAATGCCTCTGGTACAAACAACCATTTAATGACTGCTTTCTGAATATATTAAGACAAATCTGCTCAGTATTTCAAGACAATGCAGTTTAAGCTTCACAATCTTTTTTTAAAGCTGCACAATGTTGCCTATCCACATCTATTGCTCACTTTAGGTATTGATGAAGTGGTTCTGTTATCATGATTGGTGGAGAATAGCTGCCCTTCCAGGATAGATGATCAAATCTTTACTGGTTAATGATCCAATCAGAAGATGGAAAAAAACTGGAAAAACTTTAATTTTCTTTGTGCATAAATCAATTAGAAAGACAAGTTTGATTCAAGTTTACATAAACAAAACTTTACTCAAGTTGTTGCTGTTAATGACAAACAGTGTTAAAAACACAGCGTGGTCACAGCCTGTGACAGCTTCCTCTTTTACAAGTGTGGTTACTCCAACTCTGTTTCTGAATCCTGTAGCTACGTAATGAAACATCATTTATATTCCTCTAAAGCACAAATACAGCAACGGTTAAAAACCAAACCACTTATCAAAAGTCCACAGACAAAATAAGTTTGCTGATAATTTACAGTCTTTGAACCACACAAACTAAATATATATTTCAATTATTAAATTTTTCAATGTACAGTTAATTCGAGTTACACCATTGTTTATTCTACAAAATTCCCATGCAGTTAATTGATATAATTCTAGAAATGATTGTTTTAATATGCAATCAAAGAAGAAAAAAAGACGACATGAAGTACAGAAGCGCATCACTTGTCCCGTCAATTCATTGTTTATAACATTATGTAGTTTGTCCAGTAGGTGGCACTGTGCCCACAACTGTAAACCATCACTGTCGTTTCACATCAGTCATAAATAAATTCAACCAGATTAATTAACATTTATCTGGGAATCACTGGTTAGACATTGTATACTATTTTTGTGAGATTATTGCTTACTATTGAGAAACATTTTTTTATTTAATTTATAGTAGCTGATAAATTGTTAAAAAAATAAAATGGGGAGATTTAAAACATGCTTTAAGGTCAGTAGAAACCTGTTGTATCTGTTTTCCTGATGCAGAGCATCACTTAGTCATAGGGATGGTCTCGTAAATATTTTCAGCTGTGGTGATGTTGAGCTGCTGAGGCGTCTTCCTCCCCATGAGGACCTTCCTCCCTGGTTAGGAGAAATGCCGTGATTAGACATGTTTTCGGTCTGAAGCAGAAGGATTAGTTTAAAATGAATCCGGACAGCAGATGGATGAGTCACAATCTATAAACCGCTGCACACTTACTGATGATGAGGATGAGGATTAGGATTAAGGTGAGGAAGAAAATAGCTGCAGTCCTTCCAATGTTCTCTGCTTCTAAGAGGGCTTTGAAATTTTCATGCAGTGAAAAAGTAACCACCTTATCATAGGAGACAGGAATAAATATAAATTAATTATAGTTTGGATTTCTCTCATTCATTTTTAGTTTATAAAATAAGAATATTTTTTTTAAACAAAAAAATTCTTTGTTTTTGACATTTCATTTTTCACGTTCTTTCCTGAACGTTTCATGGAAACAAAACTTTAAAAAACATTTCTGGCATTCCTTTTTGTCACATCAGATTCCTGTTGTGCTTATTAAAAATTAGCTATTGACGTATCTGCTTTGATAACATTTACCTACCTGACTTGTTGCGCTCTGAAGTTTTGCTATTTTTGAGCCTGTAGAGAAATAAAACGTATTTATTAATTTGATCTATCCACTATAAAAGTTTAAAAAATGTATTCATTCATCTAATGAAAGCAAATAATCTACCAGACCTAGAATGTAAAGAATCAGAATCTGTATTTTTTTTTAACATTGTTTTCTTGTAAATATGTATATACAGAGTGTTTTTACAAAAGAAGGCAAGTTTGAATTATTGCAAACAAGCATGATATTAATCTGGCTGTCAAGTGTTCATCAGAGAGACCCAATCCTCTGACGGCTGTGGTTACCCATGTTGGTTGTGCACCTATTTCTACCACATTTCTTCTGTCCACTCAACTTTCCATTAATGTTTGGACACAGCGTTAATTGACTTTCTGCTGGACAGCTGTCAAGGAGGCAATCTTCACAAAGAAAACTGGATTGTAGGGTTTATTTTAGCCATCAGCCGTAATCATCAAAGTTTATCAAATTAAACTTTCAAAAATAATTATATACAATGAACTGGTAGAAAAGTTTTATTCTAAATAAAAACATGCTAATATTCTGAGTAAAAACATGCACCTGTGTTTTCTTTGAGCACAGAGAAGGACTACTTACCTTTGCTTACTGTCACAGTGATAACCTCTGTTGAGCTTTGGATGTCAAGTTCTTCCATAGGAGCTGAAAACAAACAAAATGTCCTATTTGGCTCATGTTGAAACAGTGACAGTCAAAATTATATGATATATTGTTTAATGAGGGTACAAATGAGTTCGAAAGGTTGCTAACACCTGTCCTACAGGAACAACAAACACTATTCTACTGACTTCCAGGTTAAGTTATATTTTAAGAAATGTAGTTAAAGCTGTTAGAAGCGACATGCATCTTCTTAGCAACGGGTTATATTTACCTGTCAATGCTGCATATAGCATGTATTTTTCACATCTGCTGCTTAAACACTCTGAGGTTTTACATATTTTATTTAGCCTTCAACAGGGTGCCTATGAACAGTGGAAGTAGTGAGCTCTTAAACTGGTTACATTTGCAGGGAGGAAGTTGTTTTAATCGAACAGAGGACTAAATGGTTGTATTTTGTGTGAGAAATATGTGAGGGTTCAAATTTTGTATACTATGCTCTACTGTGCTGCTCATAAGTTGCCTGGGCAGACTGATGTTCCTTCTATGCCATTACATAACACAGCATACATCGTATAAATTACTTTGTAATGTCCCATTTAGTGAGCATTACCTTCTTCCATAGTCAGGTGTACGTTGATCTTTTGGTCGTTGAACCAGCCAGGAATCTCCACCCTGCAGCCGTAGACCCCAGAATCTGTTTTCTGAGCTTTAATGATGGTCAAGGAAACGTCACCCTGCATGGCCTGGCTCAGCAGCTGGTACCTGGGGGACCCTCTGAAAGTCACATTCCCATGATCCGATGAGAGGATTGTGTTGCTGCATTTGGATCGGGGCACCTGCCCGTGTCCCCAGCAGAAACTGAGGACTCCGTTAGCTTGGACATCATAACTGCAGGGCAGAGTGACATCCTGTCCAATGTAGCCAGTGACTGTAACGGTGCAGGATGACACTGAAAAGAGACGGCAATGATAGATCAAACATAGAAACCCTTCAGCCAACTAGCAAATAATATCAGCTAAAAATAACCCCTAAAATATTCACTTACCTTGGATCAGGATGAGAAGGAAAGGAATCAAAAGACCACACATCGGTGTAGGGTATTGTACAGGCATATCCTTAAGAGAGGCTACCATGTATTTCTGCCACCACATACACTCTAGATCAGAATGTGCCCTTTGTTAGCCAAATCATGAAGTTCCGTTTTTCCTTCAAAGAAATAAGGAAGGAAATCAATACAGCTCCTATACGCATTTAGACCTTAATTCTTCATATGAGCAAGGAGTCCTAGGACCATAATCATTCACATCTGCTGCAATACATTTGGAATGACCCCACTTAGAGATCAGCCTAAATCTGTTGCGAATAACTAGAAGAAAATTAGCAGTGATCAAAAATGTTGACGCAGATGTCACTATTTTCAGAAACGGAAGCTTCAAATACCAATATGTGATGACACCGGCTCTAAGAGGAAACACAGTATGAGCAACTTATTTTACACAATCAAGTTTCAAAGAAACCGCTTTAAGATGTGAAAAATGATCAGAAATACTGCTATTTTTGTGATGGAAATTGCTTGAATTGTTTTTATATAGCTATTTAGTTTAATTTAATTTGGCGTGTTCATTGCTGGTAAAATAAGAGATTTTTTGAAGTCCTGCCCGCCCTGTTGATGTTCACATTAACACATACATTTTATCTCTTGATTATCAAGCTTCTAGTCATTCCCTCATCCTTTCAAATATTGCTTTTCCTGTTTAGGTCTGCTTTATTGCTAAAAATAAAAAATGCTTCGCAGGTTCAGCACAGCCCATAGGCTGACAAACAAGCTGAACAGCTTTCATTCTGTCAGGACTGATTGCAGAATACACCGCCTTGTTGTTTCTGCTTGTTTTGAACAGATCGAGACAACTGGTATTTTAAAGAAGCTCTTCACTGTCACTTTCATTATGGTTCCATCTTATTCTGCTTCCTAAACACACGCTTCTATCAATGAAAAGTGGCCTCATAAATATATTGCAATTTTTCACACCCTCACTGTGCTTTTGCAAGATACCATGTTTATCTTCTCTTTATTTTGCAAATATGAAAGTAGTAGCATAAATCTCTTTATACATTGCTTTTCAAAAGTATTTATTGATTTAACACAAAGTTTGCTGTAGGTTTGGGATCAGTGAGTTGTGATGGCCACACCAAAACATTGACTTTGTTGTCCTTAAGCCACTTCATCACCACTTTGGCCATATGCTTATGGTTAATGTCTTCCTGGCTTATGTCTTTAGATGTTGCTTCATTATTTCTACATAATGTTCGTTCCTCGTCTTTGGATCTATATTAAGCCCCAAAACATGATGCTGCCACTACCATACTTCATGGTTAAGATGATACAAGCGTCTCTATTTTTCCTCCAAATGTATCAATGGACATGATGGCCAAACATTTCCACCTTAGTTTTATCAGATTAAAGGACATGTCTCTAAAAATGAAGATCTTTGTCCTAGTGTGCATTTGCAAACTGCAGTATGGCTTTTTATGTTTCTGTTGAGAGAAAAAAAAAACAGAAACAGCAACAAATAACTTTCCTCTCTGAAAGGACTTTTAGTTTATGTCAGTTTTGCTGGGGATAATGACGCTGATGTCTGGCTTTTTTTCTGGGGTCAATCTTATGTTCACCTCTGGGACACAGAACTCATTTCCTTCCTGAGCAGCTTGACTATTGGAAATTAAAGAATGCTGTTCCCCTCTACACTGTCATTATCTTGATCTGTACAATAACCTTGAAAACATCCAATCTTTACAGTGCTGTCGTCTGACATGACGTGGTATGGTGTCTCAAAAGTTCATAGGAAGTAAATTACTTAAGACAAAGTTTAGAACAGTCCACTCTTGGAATTTGTTCATTTATTTTGCCAATACTCACCAATAGTTACCATTTCTGGCCTCATTTTTCTTTTTCCCCTAAGAGAGTTTGCTCTAAGAGCTTCAAGCTTTTTCACATTTTTCAGTCAGTATCTCCCAGTGGTGTTTAAATTCACATTACAGTGTGTGAGAAACGTTGAAAGCTCATTGTTATGTGCATTATTAATGTAAAAAAAGTGTATGTGTGTGTGTCTATATATATATATATATATAAGCTGAGAAGCATGAGAAAAATATTTTGTCTTTGTCAGTCATTTCCTACCCTCTTCTCACCTCTGTCAAGTCTTTCTCCACATCCGGTCTTCATCTCTGTCATCCACCACTGAGTTGTGGTCCTGAGATCACAGCTCTGATGCTGCGGTGGCCTGTTCTGTTTCCAGGTCTAAAAACCATTTCTTTTGCTTTGTTATGGTTCATCATTAAGCATGTCCAAAAGCCAAATCAGGTGCTGACAAAAAATATTTGCATCCTTACAAGTTTCTTTTGCCTTTGCTACTTTGTCAGACTCAAATGTTTCAGATTAAACACATTTCTACTTTCACTATAGATTTTATTTCTGTTTGCTGTATGTAATTGGTAGAGCTAGTTTTCTTCTTCTTTCTTTCATTGGCTGAAAAACAATTATAGGAAGCACTACTGCCACCAACTGGTAAGGAGTGTGGACCAGAAAATTGAAACAAACAAAAATAGTAACTCGATCTTTGGCAACTCTCTCCTGCCTCAGCCACCCATCTGAGCTGTTCCTCTGATGAGCCTGATGTCCTGCCAGTTGTAGAAAACTAGTAGAAAACAGGGACACAAGCTCACCCGTGCACTGGGCCTGTGTTCAGTTTAGTAATCAGTTTATGACCTTCAGCCACAACCAACTTCAGTAATGCAGCAGGACAATGATCCAAAGCATACCAGCAAATCATAATTTATTTATGCAATCAAAGCAAAATAAAGGTTTTGAGAAGTCCCATCTTCCACAGGTTGCGAAGAAGAGCTTAATACAATTGCTTCGCACAGTTTCCAGATAATTACTGTAAAAAAAATTAATAAATCCATGTTATATTATCCTCCTATAAAGGTTTGTGTTGATTCATCACATAGAATCCAAATGAAATATATTCGCATTTTTGTTTTTTGTGTGACAAAATATGAAAAAACATGAAGGATTAGAGTCAATTTGGCAAGATCTTCTATTTTTGGACCATTTGGGATTTTGCATTACCAGCTGTACTTGGTTTCATTAGAGTTTAAAAATGTTTGCCTTGTACCAGTTGTTTCATGCTTTTATTAAAATGTGGAAATATATTTAACTATGTAACTAAGGACAGTTTATTTTTAACTTTAATGGCAAAATTTTTATTACATAAAAAACACTATTTTTGCACAGTCAGTTTCCCAGAGACTCTGTACTTAGAAAATCTAATGCATTAGCATTATAAATAACTTTCCAATTTATTTTCACTACTCATATACATAAACTACTTGTTTATAATGTTCTCTACTGTAAAAAGAAACCAAGATAGTTGATTTTTACCAGAGTCACTGGAGTCACTGTCAATATGCTTTGAAGATAAAAGTTTAAAAATGGACTTTAGAGCAGAATAGCTGGTCTGAAGCCAAGATGGAGGCATTAACAAATGACTGGTAGACTTTTGCTGATGTCTGATTTGACAGGAAACAAACAGAAATGGGGAAATGATACCACTGAGGTCACTCAGTGTCTTTTGTCGAAATCACCCAGTAGAGGTTGGTAATTGCTGTATCAGCTGCCTTTGCATTAAGCAAACAGGGACTTTTGATTTAAAGAGTAACAACCACACAACAAACCACATGCATGTCAGAATGACGTTTTCTGAACTGACTGACTGCATGTCAACCTGATGTGATTGTGTATTTATCCAGTGCAAATAGATTCCTAATATAGGACAGTTGGAAATGGAAAATAAAATATTTATACGAAGGTTAGCAAAGCTAAATAACTTCAATTCAAACAAAGTGATATGAAAAGTCACATCACAGTAACATCTCTTTGCTCTTGTATATTTAAGGAGTATTTTCTTAATTGATGTAAATTCTCATGTAAGGGAAATTACCAAACATTGTTGAGTAAATATTTGGTTTATATTTGCTGTTGTCATAGAGCCATTTACTAACATATAAGCTTTTTGAAGGTGACAGGGGTTAAAATAAAAAAAGGTGAACAATTATAATTTCACCTTAGTGTCTGTCTCTCCTAAAGCAATAAACATATATTTATTTATAAAGCAGCTTCTATTGCTATAAAATATTAAAATTTTGCTGACAGATCAGTAAGTTGCTTTAAAATTTGACTGCCACTATTTATTTTTTTTTTAATAAAAGTGCAAATAAAAGAGATTAGAATTAAAAAATACCAATGCAACTGCATGGATGTGCTTTTTGAAAAAGAGAAAAAGGATCCAAAGTGAGTCAAAACTCTTACACCTCCACCTGTTGCTTCCACTCAATCTATCTGCAGTTTGTGCTAAATCAATTAACCTTCAACTCCCAGTTGCTGTTCTTACTTCGTTTCTTTGTTGCTAGTGTGCACTGGTGTTGTTATAGTTTTTGGAACTTGTAAATTGCTGTCTAAATAAGAAAACAATTCAAATACAGAAAAAAAACGTTCTCCCATGAATTACTGGTGTGATCTGTTGTCATTGTCGATGACTTCTTCACAGTTTAGCATACTGTGCAAGTCAGTCTTGCAGACTGCTAAAGATGTTTTCAGCATCTGAAGCAGAAAGGCTTTTCTCAATAGACCACAGTGCTTCCTGCCATAATGTTGTCTTAACCTTAGGAAGTTTGGTTAAGTCAAGATAACTATACTGAAAGAAAACAAAAACGAGTGCAAAACATTGTAAACAAAAGTGTGACAATCATGGTCAAGTTACAGGATGCAAATACAAGCGTCTTGCTTCAAAGTATAGTGCTTCCTCTAGATTTCTAAACATCCTCCCTCAGCAAAATGCTGATAGAGTGCATAGCTCTTCACAGCACGAAGAAAGAGCTATTTTGGAGTATTTGAACATTCCCAAAATGAGACATCAACAAACAAATGTAACACTTTACAACCGAAAACAAAAACATGATATTGGAGCAATTTACCTGAGAAGACGCAGTCTCTGTCTGAGCAGCTTCAGACCCGCTTAGGTAGGTCTGTCTTCATTAACACAGAGTCAACAAAACATCACATTAAAAAGTAATGCTTCTCTTTAATCTATTATTTATTTTTTTGCTAAAAAAAAAATGTAATGTGTGCTTCCTGCGATTGGCTTTACTGTTACTACTACTTTACTACCACACTGCATGTAAATAAATGTAACAAAAGTTGAATCTTTTCTGGAAGCATATTCATGAGAATAAATTCAGCATTATACTCTAAACCTCCATCTTAGTTTAATACGCCACATCTAAAATGAATGAAAAGGAAATTCTTTATTTGTTTGCTTGTTTATTTGATTCTTGAAGATGTTTAACCTCTAGTTTACCTTCTTCAGTTCTGAACAATGGTTTGGAGTTCTAGCCTCACAGGACACAACAGCGTCCATCAAACATTGCAGCATCGAACCAAAGAGGTTCCCATAAGGACAGAAGAAAATCATTTGAAACCGCAAGACATCAATGAAACTATTTGTGCTTCTTACTGGATAGTATTCAATTGCAGCTGGACTAAATGAGTAGGATATTTTCCAAGTGCAATATTAGTTTGAATTTTAAGCCTAACAAAAGATATTGGTTCAATTTCTTTTGAACCCTGTTCTACGGTATAAAACACTTACACTGTAGCACAGTAATGTGTTTTATGCAGTTAGTTCAGTGAAACAGGCCTTGGGAAAACAAAACAACAACTACACAAACACATGGAAAAACCCAAAGGGTCTCACTCCTCAAGTAACGGACTCGGCAGTCTTCTGTGGACAGAAAGAAAATCTTTTTGAACAGAGACTTGCGGCGTTTTGGGAAGAGTGAAAGAAGTCACCTACCTTAAAAATGTAAGCACAGGCAAACAAAGGAAGTGGCCTCATGTATCAAACACCTATAGCTCAACTCTGACTTGTTTCCCAAGGTGGTTACACAACAATTCACAAGTTCAAAGAAGAGATTAAAACTCTTCACATGTTGCCTTCGTCAGGAAGCATTCCACACGTGACAACAACTCCAACACCACACAGGTCTGTAGAGTGGCTCAGTCGTCCCTGTGTCCTTACCAGACCTTTTGCTATGATTGTCTTAACAACAATGTTTCACTTATGAATCTGGAACTTGTGATCAGAACTGAAGGAACCTCATGGATGCTTCAGAGTGTAAATTTTTAGTGGCGTTTCTGTCCTAGTCACTAAAGGAGTTTCTGCTGTGAATGACTGTCTTTCTTTAACATAGAAATTAATCTTTAATTCTGTGATTTTTGTGTGTGTGCTTTGATATTCTTTAATAATGCCATAAGATGTTGAATCGTTTGAGAATGTGTGGTATATCAGCAAGCTGAATTCAATTAACATAAATTAAAAAACTTGATGTTCTTTTCCTTACACTTCACAAATATGAGCAACTTGCAGTTTCCCCGTAAACCTGCAAGGATACGCAGGTATAGAAAATAAATGGATGGATGACTTACAGTATGTTGCCTTCTATATGAGGATCTAGACCAATATAGCACCTCTTTCCAAATCTGGTGCATCAGGTCTCAGTTCATTACTCTGATAAACTTTTGACATTATGACTTTAAAGCCATGAAACTAGAAAACTTAAGTATTACAAAAATTCAATTAATTCAGCGAATAACAATGAAGTGAAAGTTTTACAGTTTCCTGTTTTCCATTTTTTAAACCAATTAATTAGACTGAAACAAATTTTACCCCCAAGATAGAAACTTATTTTAAGAGCCTTTATGGGAAAAGTGAACATAAATTTGTACTTGGTTTAAAGTGCACTTTGTATTTTCTCAACTGATTTATTTCTAATTTCCTTCACAAGAACCAGCTCTAATCTTTGTGTGTTTGTCTGCAGCTCATGCATGATGGATTTACAACTACTGGTGAATGTGCAGATTGGCCCTTTTCCCACTTTTTACTTCCCACCCATCATCCCTCCTGGGAGTGTATCTCCGTGTCCCACTCCACTCTCCTATTAATATCCCGCTGGGGAGAGCAGAGCTCATGGTGAGTTTGGGAGCGGAAACGCCTCCAAACACCCTGAGAAGAAGAAGAGCCATGGAGAAGATTAAAGCGGATGGAGAGACGGTCTCATTCTGACCTGTGTGAAACATTTGGTAAGTGTAAAAGAGAAGAGAAGTGAAACAAACTACAGCTGTGGGTGGAAAAGATGGCCCAGAAATTGGGTCATAAGATCTGACCCAGACAGAAATGCATGTTGTTAAGTTACTCTGAGCATTCCCAGTCTTTATTTGCTCCTATTCTCCCTCCCACATCCAGTGAGTTGGGAAGCCACCATGACTCCCGTTGCTGTCACTCACCACAGCATCATTATGGGAGAACTAGTCACAGGAGTTTGTTCCCACACACACAATCTTTTGTGGGTCACTGACTTACTGCTTGATGATATTCATCACTGGACATCTGTCCAGTGGCACATTATAACAAATGTAAAAAAAGAAATCACGACAAAGCCAGATGATGCTGAGACAGAGCCTACATCTTTTCCACCAGAATCATTCACAGGAGTTTAATCTTATCCTGCAGAATTGACAGAGGAAAAAATGTGCAAGCATAAACATATGCTTAAAGGAAGTACATCAGGATGTACAGAAGGGAAGAATCTCTCCTGACCCAAGACTCATTCAGATCCAACTTTTCCTGTCCTCTGGGAAAAGAAAGTTCTCTCTTTATTTGTCACATGGCCTGGCCACCCCTGATCCTAACACGGGACCAGAAGACGTTGAGGAAACCATTGACCAACATGTCCGTATTGGATAAATATTACATTTCAACTGTTCAGTGAAAGCTGTTATGGACTAGATTAATATATAAGAAGAACCCAAAAAACTCAAAGTGAAGCTCACGAAAAAAAAATCAGATGTCTCACTGCTGACTTATTGCCTGCAGCTTCTATCAGTGTTTTTTCCTGTCAGACCACCTCAGCATAGCTGCAAGACAAAGCCTCCCGCTCATAATCAACGTTATGAATCAACGCCAAGCCGCAAGTCCTCTGCGCTAAACACTGCCAGTGTCAAAGATCATGAGAACATTTCTGCGGCGCATGTTCACACAGGCTTTTTAGCTGTTGTGATGCTTATGACACGTGTGTTAAAGGTCATTCAAAGAAGAACAAACACATATAACTGTAAACTTTCAGGCCAGAAGCACAGCGCAGAGATGAAAGCGGTCATATTCATTCCCAGAATCTTAAAGAGGAAACCAACTTCTCACACATAGCTTTATTTGTTAAAGAATGCCCTGTAAGAAAATATAGCATTTGACAAAATAGTGAAAACCCCTTGAACATTTTATCATTTTCCATCAATTTTTTATGTATTTGATTGGGTTGAGAGAAAATGATGCATGTTTTCAACAGTTTCTGCAAAGAAATATTTGAATGGTCTGGCATGTACTTGTTTTCACACAGTTTTACTTTGAGATATTTGTAGCATATATAAGTCAGAAGTTCACAAATTACAATTCCTAGCGTTGGTCATGTCATGTTATGATGTTCAATCCATGACACGGCAGCCAAAATTCAGATTCACATCTCAACCAGGAGAATATGCTGACAGGAAAACTATTACATTTACACCTTTCAAAACTGGCTTTTATGGAAAAGTGGCCGATTATTTATTTATTTTAAAGAAAGAAGAAATCTAATTTGCATTTTGTACAAGCCATACAAGGCGCACTGCAGATATGTGGAAGAAAGTTTTCTGGTCAGAAGAGACTAAAATTGAACTTCTTGACCAACATGCAACATGTTATACGTAGTGGAAAACACAATCATTGTGATAAATGGTGGTGGTTGTGTCATGCTGTGGGAGTGCTTTTATCTAATCATGTTATTCAACACATAACATTTAATTTGAGTGGCTTTCCACTTAGTTCTCACAAAAAGCTTTTATTCATAATTCACTATATTTGAACATGACAAAACAAGACCTTCAGATCCTTTTCTGTTAGGGGCCTGCAGGGTTAGGGTGGCGGTCATGGTGTTTCTGCTTTTGTTCATTAACAATGTGCAAATTTACAGTATTGTATGTCAAGTGGAGCGCGCCCACACTTGAGAAATAACCTTGTGAGATTTCAGTTTCAGCAAACATAGCAGTGAGTGAGGTGCAGATGCATTGAGTTTGAATGAAAGGAGAGAAAAAAAAATCAAAGACAATATTTTAGTGAACTATATATTAAGCAGTAACATTTTACATGTAAAAAATAATAATGATAATTCATAATTTGATGGCAAATGTAAAGTAAAAGAGGAAAAATTGACTAAATGCAACCAACCAGAAAACATGAAAGTGTGTAGGAATCAAACAGAACACACAGGTTAAAGTGCCTGGAAAAACAGAGATATTTACAGTATTGTTAAACATCTCAGCTTGTAAATTTAATCAGTTGTCATTTTATTATTTAATGTATCAAACGACATTCACTGGCATTGCAACAGCCGTGCTGAAAGATTATTTTCCATGTAAATAACAGGATTTGATTGACAGTCCATTTGTTCTGCTCTGTTCGACTTAAGCAGCGTCTCTGACTGTTTGAAGAATAAACTGAGTTTTCTCCAGATAGTCAGCGTGTTTGTAGTTAATCAGCCTGATGATGTGACACACTTGTTGAGTGCTTTAAGTTAATAATTGCATTTTAATAGTTTAGTAGTGGTGGTCATAGTTAGAAGTGTCATTGTTTACAATTAATTAATGCACACTAGAAATGTTGGCTCCAGTGGTTGTAATTTGAATTAGATGAGATGTTTAACAAGAGGGAAGACCGTTTTTAGCTCAGAGGAGAGCTTTAACCATCTTTATTTATTCCAAGACCCTTTATTACAGAGGAAACAACTCCAAAAATAGTTTCTGTTATCACTATCAACACTCCTTTATCTATACAAAGTAAACATTTCACTTAAGGCTTGTCTCTGTTGAATGTTGTGGATGTAACGTCATGAAGGCTGTGCTACTACTGAATACGCTGCCATGGTTTTAGTGACGTTTGGAAACCAAAATGCAGACCAGTTGAGATGGGAAGTGGGTGATTAAATGGAGAATAAGATACGAAACAACTTACAGCAGCCAAATGTGAAAGCAACAAAACAGAAACACTGAGACAGTTATGACAACTTAAAGGAAGCAGCAAGGAATGAGTGAAGGAGAAGTGGTTTCTAGACGATGGGCAGATATTAATCAGAAAGCGGGTGCAGCTGTAAGAGCGAGCAGAAGGCTGAGGGAGGTAGCGAGGCGGCGCAGAAGAACAAGGAGGAGTAAACAAACTGGGGAAAAGCTAAAACATACAAAGAAAAGGAATAAAGACTAACTGAACACAAGGAATAAGCAACTAATGTGACATAAATAAGAACAACATAAACAACAAATGATTAAAATACAAGCCAATAAAAACTCAAATAAACAAAACAACTTGAGATCCTAACATACACTAAGGCATAGATCTGATTTCCAACGATACTCATCAGGCAGGTCGTAGTATTTATACAATTCTCATTTGGCACTAATGGGGCCAATGTGTATATGTGTATTCCACCAGCAGTAACTTGAATAAAAGCATTAAGGCAGGAAGGATTTATGCATTCACATTGTTAACACCAAAATCTGACTATCTTCTGAATATTTAGCTGAAATGGAAAGTCATGTTTTTTTATTTTCCCATTTTTGTGAGCTGATAAAGGTTATAGTCTTCTCTGTTTATAGCTGGCAGGAGTGGTACCTGGGAAATAGCTTGCTGCTCTAGTTCATCTGCTTCAATGCTTGTGCAATCACAGATTGTATTTTGTCTACTGTGGTTGTAGCAAGTGGTTATTTGAACTATTTCCTTTCTGTAATCTCAGACCAGTGAAAATGTTCACTTTTTCAGACGTCTGGAAACCTGAGAGAAAGTTGGGTTAGAAAATCCCAGTATATCAGCGTATCATCTGGTCATATTGATGACTGAGTGTTAACACATAGTTGAAAAGTTAAATCTAAATCTAATCTAAAATCTAATTATATTTATTGGGTGCTATATATAATACTACAGAATAATTTTGACATAGTTGAAGAATCTGTGGCATTCTGGCTTAACTAAAAAAAAAATTCATTTTCTTTGTATAGGTAGTTATCAGGATCAGGTAACTAGGAAACATTTTTTCATGATGACAGTGGGCAAAACATTTTATTAATTAAAGAGACCAATAAACAATTCCTTACTATGAATGTGTAATTCTGTAGCATCTACATGCTATAAAACATGTCACTCTGTTATTCTAAATTATTTAGTTGGATAATCCTCAACATCCACTTTCCCTGGAATAGTCAAGAGCATTTTTAAGAAAAACAATCCAATCAGTAGAGTGGCTCATTTCGAGGGCACTTAAGCAGGAAAGGGTTTCTCTGACATTTTTCTTGCGACTCTTAGGAAATGACATGTCTCAGTGATTTCACGTCACTCAAGCATTGTTGGGCTTAAGAGTTTTGCGAACTCTCACATTGTAGCTAGTGCTATTGTTATTATGGAGTCAAGGCCGCAGGAGGAACTTACTCTTGATTAATTTACCTACTTAAAGGAATTTCAGGAATTCCCAATCTGCACATTTTTTGCACTTCCAGCTCTCCCGTCCAAAGAGAACATCATCCATCTGCAGTCAGAGATCCCCGATTATTGGATTCATATGGAAAAGCTAAACAAAGATAGGAAGGAAACACACCACCTGCACTGCCGAACATAATTAGGAACTGGAAAGAAGACAATGAGCCAGGGAGTAATAAAAAATAACCAAAAAGCCCACCTGAGAGGGCAAATGTGACATTCCAACAGATTTTATATAACATGCAGTCACAATAATGTGACCTTAATTTCAAGGTACTTTAAGGTGAAGGGATTTTTAATGGCAGCTGCATCATTGTGTAAATATGAATATAGTGCAACAAATGTCTTACTGAAAGGTTTTTTGAACAATTTCCAGAAAATGGAAATATATATATATATATACACACACACAAAAACTTCAGCAGTTGCTGGCATGGCTGATGAAAATATGTAAAAAGCTTTAAATGTGGTGAATCTTTTCAGACTGACTGCAGCAGCATAATTTAAAAGAAAAGTTTGATTAGATTAAATCTGCCTCCCTGTCAGATCTATGGAAGCCTGTGAAGTCATTTGCAGGAGTTTGTTTATACTCCCCCACCCTGCTGCAGTTTGATCAGGTTTCTGTACAAAGGGACAAGTCAAATAAGCTCTTTCACATTAAAACATTTTTTTTTAAGAACACATTAGTATCTGAGACATGAGTTATGATTTTTTTTTTTTACTTGTTTACAGTTATAATAGTCTGAAACAGCAATTCAAAAGCCTTTACAAATATCTCTATATCTCTCTGTCTCTGTTCAGGACCTAAAATAGAGCTGAATATTTGGTGACTGAAAATGATTTAAAGCTTCCTGTCCAGCCAAGAGCTGCAGTATTTTCTTAAAGACCATCTGTGTGTTGTGAGGCCTCCCTATGTCTTTGTTTTCGGCCTTTATGATTTACTGTAAAGTCTACAAAAGCTAAAACATGAATGAACTTTCAGTAAAATTCCTCCCAAGCTACACGTTTGACCTCTCAGCGGTGCTGCATTGTGCTGCACCCTGCAGACGGCTCTGAAACACGGAGGCACTTGTTTTTTTGTCACTCTGCAGTCTCCTTGGAGACACTGTCGCTGCAGCAGTGCAGCTCACTTGGCTTGGAGTCTGATGGGAGTGTCAGAGTTTCTCACAGATGCATTTGGCATTTCAATTAGGGTAAGTAACTTAGAGCAAGTTGGCTGTTTGAGGAAGGAATGTGAAGACTTTTGAGCTGACAAAACATTTTCCATATACATGAAACTAAATATCAATCCTAAACCCAAAAGATTTTCTGTTCCTCCAGCTTTACTTCTCCCTCTTCTTAACAGAGGATATTAGAAAACCATCATAGTTAAAAGATCTGAAAAAAAAATGCCTGTTCTCTCCTCAAGAGTTTCATTTATTATACAAGAATAGTGTGAAGATTCAACACGAACATCTTGTGCTCATAATTTCTCCTCTAAATCACCTCTTCAGCCAAAGTCACCAGTAGCCTTTCCAGTAAGGAGTATTATTATATGAGCTTCTATTGTATTGCTGCTTATTCTGGATGAGGTCTAAGTAGTTCAAAGAGCACTATTCTTACTTCCTTCTACTGGATATTGTGTTTTAGATTCAACAGAAGGAAAATGTGAACATCAACCTCATGGCTGTGTAATGTCAAAATCACCAGAAACAAACAGGGGAAGAACTTAATGAAAAGTTCTCACTGATTTAATGCCAATCATTTTTATCACTAGTTATATTCATCTTGTCGGAGTTGCTACTGTAGTGTTTCATATTATCATGTTAATTCACTATATTCTATTATCTAGCACAAAATAAAATTAAAATCTGAAACAGTTTGTGGTTATTGTCACCTCTGGTTTACATGTTTAAAAGCAGTAAAACATGTTATTTTTTATTATGATTATGTTTTCTAAAAGCAGATCTGATGAGAAATTTACTAAATAAAAAGAAGCAAAGCAATTGTTTTGAACAAGATCCACAGTCTTTGGCACCCATTGCTTTGTACAACCTCCAGTATGTTGTCTAATCTTCCTAGCATTAAGCATGTAGAAATAAATTTGGTAATCCTAAGAGTGTTAAACAATTTAGTTTAATTTAAGGTCAGACAGTTACAAAAAAAAAAAAGCTCATTTGACGTTTTATTTAAATGCTAAGGATATATTAACTTGGTAAACAGCCTGGCTAAATTAGTGCAGCCAGTGCAAAATTAAAAGCTCTGGCGTTTGGCACCACATACCTGGCAAACACATTAATCTCGCTTCGATTTAAACCCTTCTGGCTGGGCGCAGGTTTGATTAGTCAATTACAGTGATGAATTGAGTTACCAGGTTTTCTGTAAGAAATATTCAGAGTTCCTCTGTTCTTAAGGTTTTCTTTGGGACAGTGAGAAAATGTGCATTTTCTTGCCCCGATCAGCTAGAAGCATCTAACATAATTGAAGTGTGACGGAACAGGGTAAAAACTGTAGTTTGTTTCACCTTGTACATAACGGCACAATGTAGAAAAAAGCAGCAGCAGCAGCATCAGCAAATAAAGCGACTCACAGGATGGTGAGTAGCTTCTAAATCATCCTGTCAGGTAAGTGTTCACTCATCACTGGTTTTCTGAAAATCCTATAAGCTCTAATCTTCTGGGACTGAAGTTTCTGAAGTGATTAAAAAAATCTTGAAACTGTTGTATGAGCATGTCTGATAACTGCTTTATGTAATGAAAACAAAATATTCATTTCCAGCAGAAACAAACTTGTGTAAACATACAGTAAAGAAGGAGACCCAAAATTTTGATTTCCCCAGGGAACAAGTTAAATTTAATGAGCCGTGATTTAACACTTTAGGGTTGATTTAGCAAAGCAGTCAGACATGTCACAGCTAATAATCCAATTTTGTTTTTGTCTAACATTAATAACAAAAACAAATGGTGTTTTTAATGACAAATTTTAAATTTGCAAGCCAATTTCTTGTCAGTTTTTGCTGATGTCATGCAGGCTTTCAACAAACTATCTTACATTGAAGGTACTTTTTGTTCTTCCTCAACTATATCTATTCACAATCACTTTTTTCATTATAACTTTACTGGCTTAACTCACTCTAATGAGAAAATATATCGTCTAATCATTTCTGAGCAGGATTGTCATCCTTTTCCTGTTTTAAAAACTCATTACAGGAAGTAGAGCAGAAAAACATCGTCTCTCTCTGTTTGTCTTCCAGTTGAACTAGCAAAGTGTTTGGTAAATCTCTTCCCAGCGCTCTGCTTCTCACCACTTCACAAATGGCTTATGTTAACTTCTACTACTATTAAAACATCTATTTCTTTTAGGGACCTGTTAATGAAGGTCACAACTTCGTTATCATCTTACCAAGTTTCAACAAATATTTAATTCTGTTTCTAAATATTTTGAGTTCAAAACAATTATGCAGCACTGAAAAAAGCAGAAATAATAAACCTTTAATTTGATAATATTTGTTCAGTGATTTAAAAAAGGATATGACAAATAAGTTCTTCAAAAAATCTGCAAAGTCAAACTCTTTGGTGCAGCCAAGAACTACTTAAAAAATTAAATGCAACTAAAGCATTTCTTAAAGCATGCAAGAGCATGATTCATACCACCCGTACTCTGATTAAAAAAATAAATCTCTAAAAATATATATCTTATAATGCTGGCAATTTGGAAATGGAATTAAATTTGGTTTTCTTTGAACTGAAACAGGAAATTTTTAATTTGAATTAATGTCAGACAGTGAGGTGAGTTTTTTTTTTATAAACTGTGTGTGTGTGTAGTTTCATCTCTATGCACAGATTTTGCACAAAAACAAATGTCAAAACTACCCTTTCTAATTAAGAACACCATTTTTAAAATAAATGTAGTCATTAAAAACTTTGTTGGATTGGGTTTAAGAGCTACGTGCTGTTCTGGAAACCTCTGAATAAGCCAAATAACAATTGGAAACTGTTTTATGTTATTTTATGGAGAGTAGTGGTGGGCTTTATGTCTTAATTATGTTTGAACTTTAACATGTCCCTGTGGAAGCGTGTGGACCACTGATGGGTTGGACCAGATGTACGTGTGATCTGTGGTCTCTGCTTCAGTAAACTGCGAAGGGTCAATTGTTAAACTATGAACTGTCAGGTTACATCAACTGTGCATAACTCATAATTACTGGTGAGGAAAAAAGGGCAAATCTGTATAAGTCTTTAAACGTATAACACACAGACCATTGAACCAAAATGTTACGGAGCCTTTGATGAAGCATTCCTATCATAGTTAACGTTTTATGTCAGTAACAGCATAAGACTACTAGCTGGAAGAAGCTGGAAGAAAACTCAGTGATACTTATTGAATGTCTTATTTTTTTAGAGATCTGACAATTTATATTTGAGTTGTTTAAAGTTGGACCATAATGAATAGACATACTTTAAATATTAGTAAATCAAATATATGTATTCTTTTCTCCTTGTGAAAGTCTGGTCATCTTTTGTCGTTATGATTACGTTTTGATCGGGCTTTTGCATCTTAACATCAAACTTCAAATTTATGCACTGGGATTCCTACTGCATCATGTATTAAGCTTAATGTTAGTTCAGTAAATAAAGAAAGACAAAATTATAGAAAATGATTCCTGCTATTCAGTTTACTCCCCTGTTGTGTCTTTCTGCTCATATTTTTAGCTCCATTGCATCACAGATGTTCTTCTAAAGTTTCAAAATGAATCTTCACATATGAATCTGATCAGCTATTCTGCAGCTGAAAAACTTTTCCAACTGTCTGTTGCTTTCAATAACTTTCATTATGTGAATGACTTCATCATTCATTTAGCAAAGTTAGAGAAAGGTATTGCTTGGTGACCCTACTTTACTTGTCGTTCTCAAGCTAAAACAGGCATTTTAAAATAAAACTAACCAAACCCCACCTGCTCAGACAAAGTTAAAATGAAACTGGTTTCCAAATTTAGCAATTAATCAATCACTTGTCTCTCAAAGGCCGCTGGGTGTAAGAAGAAAGTACAAGTAAAGATAAAAGGTGAGCGATACACATGGTTGTGCCAGAAACACCAACCCAGCTTCATCTTTTTGTAGTAACTTGCTGACAGCATGATTGCCCTGTCAACTGTTGAGGAAATACGTCAACAAGCCCTGCTGCCCCAAAGAGAGCAAACAAGTCGTTGATTGCTCCTTTAAAGATTGGGATCACACTGACTCAGAGATACACAAGCTGTTTTTCACACATGGTTACATACCTCAGATTACAGAGGGCATGCATAGGCTTCTCAGCCCTAACATCTATAACAACAAAAAGTTTTTAAAAAGTATTAGACTTCTTGATCTGGGACCTGAGTCCGAATTTCGTACCACAAGCCAGTAATTGTGAAATGGTATGACAGTAAAACTCCTTGAGTCCTTAAAAACAGTGGATGATGTTCTCAATGAGGTACTGAAGCTGGAGATATTGTTTTACAACCTAACCCTTCACAAGTCTCTCTCTGATCTGCTGTGTTCTTGGCGTAGTGCAGTACATTTAATTTACTTTTTACTTCACTTTTTATGGCCAGAATTTACTTTTTATATTTACAATTGAATCTGTGTTTGACAGTGACACACGAAAACCGATACACTTTGCAGCTCATGATTCTTCCACTGGGAAAACCGTTAGATTCATATTTAATAGCAAGAAACTTTTTTCTAGGTGTATGCATGCTGCTTTGGCAGAAGTTAAAATAAAACAGGCATAATAATAATAATAATAATAATAATAATAATAATAATAATAATAATAATAATAATAATAATAATAATAATAATCACTAATAGGAGAAAAGAAATGAGTGGGGAACAAGTCATAAGCACATTCCCTCATTGATGTATACCTCACACATAAAAAGCATAAAGAAAGCACCTTTAAAAAATTGTTTTCAGAAATTGCCCTGACTAAATCATCTGAACATCCCTAAAACATCCACCTGAATAGTTCAGTCATTTATGGGTCATTGTAACCTGAAAAAGCCTCAGAAAACAGGAGTTAGAAAGACTTCTCACAGTGGAAATTGATGCACAAGTGGTGAGAAACAGCTTTGACCTTCTTGCATTTCCAGAAGTGGCCTGATGTCACTCTAATAATATATTTCTGATTCTAGATAATATTGTAATTGCAGAAGCTAAAATTGCCTAAAGCCAGCATCATTGGGTGTGACAGAGTGTTAAAGACAGAATTTAACACTTAATTTCTAATTGTAGATTCTGATCCCAGGAGTGATTGACATAGACCTACCAAAATCCCTTCTGGCGGTTTCACATTTATCAAAACAAATATTGATGATCCCTAAGATTTTGTGGACTGATGGGACAGCAATTGAAGTCTTTGGAACCTGGTTTCAAAGTTGCAGCATTTTAGAAAAAAACAACATAATACTGACAGCCAAACATGACAGTAGTTTGTAGTGTGATGGTCTCAGATTGCTTTGCTGATTCAGAGCCATCAGAGCTTCTGAATCAGCAAATGATGTAACTAATAACTCAGCTTTCTACCAGAAAATCCTTAACAACAATGTCTGTTCATCAGTTTGTGACCATGAACCTAAAAATAGTTGTTCTTTGTAGCAGGACAATGATTAAAAGGACACCAGCAAGTCCACCGCTGAATCGTTGAAACATAACTAAATAAACCTTCTGCTGTACATTTATGCTAGACTCTATATAATGCAGCTCTGGGGGCTTTTGCCAGTGAGGTATTGCAGAAACAGGAAAATTGAGTCACTGCTTCACACACAGTTGTTTTTCAGAAATTTGGCCACAAACATAGACCCCACTTACAGGCCGAGCAAAACAGAGGCATCCATTGTTTTCTATCAAAAGCAAGAAACACACAGTGCCAGTGAGAGTCCACAGACAAGCCAGTATCTGATCTAAATAAAACCTGTCTAAGGGGAGATTTTAATGGAAAGGGAGCTTTATTCAGCAGAGTATTAAACACTGTATTTGCTGTAATATGGTGCAAAAGGCCTAGTCGACTGTTCAGTCCCGTTTTGTCCCATTTTGTTCTATTTTACTCCGATTTAATGTAACAGACCAACAGAAAGTATTACAGAATGTAAGTGGAAGGTAAATGCTACATGGTTTTCAACATGTTTTATTAATCAATATTTGAAAAGTGTTACATATATTTGAATTTGACCCCTTTACTCAAAAACCTTCAAATAAAATCCAGTGTATTTTATTTGAATATACACTGGATAGGTGGTCTTGTATTGTCTTGTTGCTGAAATTAAGCTATATAAAAATGAAATGACCTTTACCTTTTAAATAGAGCCCATTCATGTGTAATTTAATCAGAGTACATGTAAAAGCAGCTACTATGATGCACAGCGTGATGGAGGTTAACCTTCCAGCAGGACAGAGATTTTACAGCAGGAGTTACAATGGATTAAAGTCAGACTTGTTGAGAATCTGTGGCATATCTTTAAGATTTACAGAGTTTAAACACTATGAAAGGAACTGTAGAAGTTAAAGATTGGTTGCATTTGTCAAGAAAAACCATATTTACTGTGCAACTATAGATCTATGGGTCCTCTGCTATGGACCTGGAAGATTTGCACGATATTTTAGCTGTTCCTTTGACTATACTCCTCAGGGCAAACATCCCTGAGGTTCTTCCTTGGAGCTGTGGGAGTCAGGCTCCCAGTTTGGCACAGATAAGCCTGAATCCTCATTTCTTCTCATGTTGCTTCTTGTAGATGATGTTGATCACAAGCTGAGTTTTGCAACATGAACCTGGAGGTCCTACAGGACCTTGGTCATGTCATTTTTCATTACCTTTGGCAGTGTCTCCCACCTGGACTGAGACCCTTCTAACTTATACTTTTAACAGACATTCTTGTACCATATTCAGCCACATGCTATAATGTGCTGGACTGCCTTGGGGTATATATTCTCAGCCTACACCAAGGGTCTCCTGTGAGGTAGACTTCAGCCTCTATTTGCTCCTGCACTCGTTACCCTTTTTAAACAGGAAATAAACGGAGAATGTTGATTTAATCTTGCTCGTATTCTAGTTTCACAGCACAAAAAATTAATTTGTTGTTGTTTTAACATAGGTAATGCACATATTTTAGGATCTATTTCACCAAGTTCAGCAGACAAGGCACATGACTTGAATGATGAAATATTAATTCACATTTAAGCATTCTCTTCTTAACCTGAGCCATCATGTTGTTATTGTATTGTTGAGAATGCTGGTGAACATAATGGAGCAAATGATTGCATTGCACCTCGCACTGAGAAGCAATTTCACTATATAGGAAATTAATTTCTAGAAGACGAGGCTGCCCTTTGTTTGAAATCCAAGACAGTGTTGTTATCTGGGGATGTTGCTCAGCGAACTGTGATTTCTGAGCTTGTTGTTGATGAAACTGCTCAACACTAATGGCAACCATATCTTTAAGTCAACAGAAAGGCCACAGACAGTTGCTTTGACATTGACAAGGCATGGCCGAAAGCTTGAAAAAAATCTAGTTAGTGGGCCATTTGGAGTGCAATGCTTGTATTTCTGGATGAAAAAGGCTTTCCTCATCAAACCAAATGTCTCTGCTGTACCAGTGCAGCATGTTTACATAAATGGCAGCTATGGATTGTGGCAGCTGAACAGGACGATCGAGACAAATGAACTGAGACAGCTGTGGAAAAATTCTTTTAGTAGATTGCCAAAATCTAGAGGCGCATTCTTTTTCAGTATATTTCGGGAGATAAACGCCAAATATAAACTTCTCCTGGGAGAGAAGCACATGTTGCATTTGCACGTAGAGTAGCCATCTCGCTCATTTGTGTGCATGCTGACAACCAGATCATGCTGCTGCACCTTATTTTTACTGGCACTTTAATTTTTTTCCTTTTGAGGTTACAAGAGGCTAATCTACAAACCGAGCTGAAAATAGTACAATATATTTATTTTCTTGTTTTTTCCACACACACACAAAAAAAATCCTGATGCAATCATTTTCATGCTTTTTTGAAAAAATACTATTTGACACATATTTGTGTAGATAAATAAAGTTGGTGCAGGCATACCTCAGAATGAGCAGCTCTATTTCTGAGGGAGCTGAACCTGCACACTCCACTTTTTTCATTTGAATTAGTAGAAAATGTTGAAAACCCTGTATGATGTTCCTTCTGCTTCACAATTATCCACACATGATCGCATAAATTGAGGCATCATGTTAATAAAACCACATAAGACCTAAAACAAAATCTTGCTTGGCCCTGCACAATACTGCCCCTTTAAATGTAAAACTTTGTAATTGCACAAATATTTTTTTTTTTAATATGGCCCAAGTGAGCAACACTCAGCTTCTCTTTTTAAAACAAACTTTTTAACTTTGGAGTTTATAGAAAGTAATTCATCCACTTCAGTGTATGTGAGCAAAACTCTGCTCATAAAACTGTCTGTACTAAGTAATTACTTATTCAGTATGTTTAATCTAAAGTCTTCCCAAACATATTGGTAATACAGAGGCCTATATTTTAGCTGCAATTCTGTGTAACTTATATGGATAGTTTTGTTTCTGACATTATAACTCGTAACATTCAACAAGTTTACTTATGTAGGGGATTTCTGGTGACGTTTACATGAAACCATTTCAATCATCTAATGCCTGCCTAATTGATCATGTGGCCACATCCATTTTCTACATGTGAGATTTGTTGATTTTATTTCTTTTTCATGTGGGAAAGACTAAAAATATGATCAATGTCCTGTCATATTGCTACCATAGCACAGATATTGAACAAGCCTCTGTAGGATCTGCAGCAGACCTGTTTGTGCTCTCATAGAGAGAGGTGATGAAGATTGGTTCAGGGAACAGTGCCAGGTGAGCTGTTTATCACAGCTGTGGGCATTGTTAAAATTTTCTGTTCTGTTTTATGAACTAACGTGTTTAGATAATTGTGAAGGCTTTGATGCCAGCCACGCCACATTATGCAGGGAACAATTTACTCTGTACTTTCATCTGTGCTATATTATGAGCCAGTGTTCCAGCAAAATTGGAAACTTGAAATCTAAATCTACTAGTTTTTTATTTATATATTTATCATATTTGTTCGCTGTGTTGCACAGTTCAAAATTACTAGCATATATAAAAGCAGTATTTATGTATCTTTAGAAGTTATTCATCTAATTCCTCTATGCACTGCAGTGTTGCAGAGATGTGAAAATGTCATAACAAACATCTGAACTAATTTCATTCATCTGTTAAAATTCTAAAGTTAATTCATTTGGCAGATCATTAATTATTTGCTCAGAGTTGGACATTTCAATTGTGCACTGTCAAAGTTAGGGAAACATTGTGGTTTTAGTTTTGCTGTGAGATTATGGGTTGACCCTGCAGGGACCTCTGAGGGTTTTGTTTACTCAGTCATGAGGCAGATGGAGTTGGAGGATAACTTCTACATCAATCAACTCATCCATACGGGGATATTTACAACCAGCAACAGGTAATAGTTAGAATGGGAGAATGTCCTTTGGACAGATGAGACAAATCCAGACATCAGTGGAAGGAGCTTAAACATGCTGTGTGGAGACCTGAAACCTGAAACAACTGCAGCAGGTTGCCAAGAGGAGAGGGCCAAATTACATGTGAACAGTTTTATTGAAAGTTACAGAAACTATTTGCTTGCGGTGATTGTGATTATGAACCACAATTCAAAAACAATGTCTGATTTTCACTGGTTAATTTTAGTACTTTTTATTTACTGTTACTTTTGTCAGTTTTCATTGAGCATTGTGGGGTTTTCAGTCATTAACAGAGAAGTACCAGCAAATTTGTGCACATGTCTACATGTAATCAATTGTGGAGACCCAGAACTGCAAACCTCATAACTGAATGATCATTTTTTGTATTTTGTATTTTTCCAAAACTACTTGATAAAGAAAAACAGAGACATGGGAGACAAACAGATCCATGCTACCTAAACAAAAAAAAAATTTCCAATAAGGTAAAAACTTTTCCAGTTGCACACCAAGCTGTACTTTATCTCCAGTTCATGTAGCACTAGAGTAAAGAAAATGTAAAGAAACTTTGAATTTGAATGGCAGCTTCAAACATAAAGCTGTCAGCTGATAAGTTTTAACCCGAACCCTAACCCTCAACTCTCTATGGGTGATTAGTGTTTGATGGGAATGCCATTACTGCTTTATGGTGGGCTCTCATTGCATCTTCTGGGTCATAAACTACGAGCAAATATTTTTCATTTTTATGAAAGTTTATTATGGTTTTTTTTTGGTTCCTTCAAATCACACTAATCTCCTTAGATTCACCATAACAATATGAGTCAATGTAATTATCATTATGCTTCTTGTGTACCATGAAGTTTCCCTGGGAAGCTCTGCTGTGAATCACAAAGCATTTCTCTTGCTCGCTTTTTAAACAATAAGATTATAATGTTGTACATAAAAGTGGAAGAAATGTGTGATAAATGACACGCTGCAGGTTCCCCAAACAAAGTTTTCCTTCCTGGCTGCTGCAGCGTTGGTCTAATGGGTCAATGGTTCCTTCTCTAAGCACAGATTGTTTACACAGGCAGCAGGACTTTAATGCGCTCAATAATCACTCCTTATGTCCATTCTGTGCCTTCACTGACCTTACAATATTGGAGTAAATGTGGAGAGCGCAGAGAAAAGCAGGTTCCAGGCTGCTCTTTGTCTTGATTTCATACATATGTTGTTGCTGCTTAATGGATAAAACCTGTAAATCTCAGAGACAGCAAGCTGTAATTGCCAAGATGTATTCATATGGCCTCTTTATTTGTTTGGTTATTAGTGGCATTTACAATTGTGTGACTCCAATTTTAAATATGTTGTTTGTGTCTAAGTCTGGTTTTAAAGTGATCACTGAAGCAAATTTGACACATTTAAGCTAATGTTAGCTTTTTGGTGCTACAATATTTACTGAATTTTCTTTGGTTCCAAGCTAGTGACTGGATGGGATCGTCCTTAAAGCAAATATGCATCCGTGATCACAGCTGGATGCTGGACACTACTAATGTTTTTCCAAGATGTTGGCCTTTAATCTGGAGAGGCATGGAGGTCGAGGCTCGATATTACCCTCACATTTCCTCATCTGCCTCCTTCAGTGCATCATGTCAGAAACCTGAATCAAAAGATTGTTCTAATTTCTACATCTGTGTGAACAGATGGGACTCTTCAAGTACAACAACTGGAACTGAATTCTGTGGTCCAGTTTGGGTATCTGTACAAACAAATGTTGGGAGTTATAAATGTTGATCCAGATAACCACAGAAAAACTAGATGGTGAGACAGAGCCACAACCTTCTTGGCAGACCCGGTCTGCTTTCACATGGGAAGTTGGCCGCTGCAGTTTGGTTGTGTCTCACAAAGAAGACAGGAAGAGACAAATAAGAACAGAAGCTCAGTACATACCAGACTGACCGTGTACTTGTTTGGATTACCCTCCGGACAAGTCGTCAGATGGCCTTGGGTCATGAACCACAGCTGGAGATATAAATATAAATAAGAACAGAAACAGATTGCAGCTTAGCTTATGTGAATCTTTCTGCAGGTGATTTTTTTAATTAGTTCTCCAGACATTTGAGTTCAGTCTGCATGTGTATTTGTGAAATGCTCCTGAGTGCCTTTGTTGTTAAAGTAAACATGTTTGTTGGCAAGGGGTCTCAACAGGCTTGAGCAGGAGTACATTTATCCCCTCCTTCATCAAAACTGTGGACTCTTTCCACATTAAAACAAAAAAAGACAAATTGTAACATATTCTTGATTTATGAGTACTTTAACTTTATTATAGTCATCTTCTATTATGCTAAACTGCATTAGTTTGTGCCTTCTTTCATGGTTTGGGCAGATGCAGATTCTAATTAATCTTCTACATCAGTCATAATATGCGCTTGTTCAGTTTCATGTCCTGAGCAGATGCTTAACAAGCATAAGAATTTCCGTACTTTAGGGCCGGATGCTATTTCGGGATCGTTTGCTCCTGGGGGAACCAAAGCTCACTTCCCTCGAGGTTTTATTTTTTCACCAGCAATCACATAAATTTAAAATGTACCATAAATAACTTGTAAAATGTATTTATTTGCCAAAAGAACACCACAATAGCCCATTCCAAATCCATGAAAGATGACAGTTATGATTGTAAAATGCATTTTAAAACTCGCTGAGCGATAAGAGCCTCTTCTGAGGGATCAAGGCCAAAGATTTCAATGATTACAATCAGCCAGGCAAACATTTATCAAACTTCACAGAGACAAGCTATGGAGGAAAACATTGTAAACAACATGGTGCAGCACAGCAGATGCAATTGGTCTGCTAATTTCAGTTGTTGCAAGCTGCTGGGGGCTGGGAATAATTACAACTACCTCACAACAACTTACAACTACTACCACTGTTTTTGGCTTGGAAAGAGAAAAGTGAAAGAGCATGTGTGTGCAAAGGTATAATCTATATACCTATAAGTATAATCTATATACTTATGGGTATATAGATTATACCTGTAAGCAATGCTGTCTGTACCTATAAAACTTGGTTCCAAACTTGGTCATCAAAAATTAGGACACTCCATAAAATGTCCATGGAGGCTAACTCCATCGCTTTCTCTCTTTAACATCCCACTCTTCCTTTACATCCCACTGCTTCTTTTTAATGTGTTGCCCCACAGGAATTAGTTTTAGACCCCCTTCTTTCCTCTCTATGTCTGCTACTCCATGGCTCTAATTTCAAGAAACGTGGCGTCTCTTTCCATAATTATTCAGGCAACTCCCACATTTATCTCAGTAAAGTTGCTGTTTAAATGCATTGATCGCATTATAGCCTTTGATTACTTTAAACCTATTAAACTGTGAGAAGTAAAAAAACAAAAGGTGTTTGGTCTTGGTGGCATGTCTGAGACCTCCACCAGGTTTTCGTTCCACGTTTGAGCCATCATCACTGATCTGAGAGTTAAAATGGATGTAGATCTTAAACTTTAAAGCCAGATTAGAGCTAATGTTAAATCCTGCTTTTATGATTTGAGACAGCTTTCTGAACCAAGATGGGTCACTGTAACATTAAGTGTCTACAGGTGGTGCAAATTGCTTTTATAAACTGGGAACATTGCCACCATTTTAACTTCAGTCCTCTGTATACAGTAGGATCCTTTTTTCAGGTTCCTTTACTTGGTCTTCTCTGGATCATTGACATGGTGCTGCATCCAGTTCTGCTTCAGCACCAGGTCCTTTACAGATAGTGTCACGTTTTCTTCCAGCACCCTCTGAAAAAGAGCAAATTCATTGTGGGTCCTCTGATGATGAGATGGTCATGCTGTGCTGCCTTCCTTTATGTCCTACTGAGCATAACAAATCCACCTCTAAGTTTAGCAGATAGCATGAGGTTCATCTCCTGGAAGGCTGAGTTTGGTTCACACCAAACACATCCTCTTTTTGTTTTCCGTCTAAAGAAAATCATCCCTGAAATCCTGGTCTTTGTATTCTCTTTGGCAAACTTTAGTCTGCAGTTTTTCTTTAACGGCACGTGTTTCTTCCTTGCCCATCTGTCATTAAAGTTAAACTTGTGGGTCTTTTAATTATGCTAGAGGCATGCACTTTTATACAAACAGCAACAAAAACCTGCTGCTTTTGAGGTTTAAAGACTCATTTGAGCATCTTGCAGATGCTTGGACACCTGGGCATGTTGGCTGTTGTTTCCAAACCAAACAATCTGAGATCTAAACAAGGCAAACCTCCTTCAGAATTTTATTTTTGATACTTTATGCCATTTTTATTGCATCACTCAAATTTTTTCAGTGGAGCTGATAATTTACAGCATATCCACATTTTTAAAATATAAGAAAAATAAACAGTTGGACATGAACAACAAATGCTTTTGATTTTAAGTGTGAAGGCAGTTGATAAATTTCCTCATATTATTCTTCCTCTCAAAAGCACAACGTGATATATACTTTTGTCCCCTTTAGAGGAAAGCATTTCTCTATAAATGGAAATATCCAAGAGTGAATTGTTCTTTTGGATCACAGTCAGCAGCCTCAGAGCTAGTGGCTCTTATTCTTCGGTACAACATTCATGTAATTTCAGAGCTAAGTTGCTCTTAGTGGGTTCTTCTCTTTCACTGACTGCTTAGATAAAGGGAAAGAACAGGTGATACCAATTAAATGTAATGTAACTGTCAGACCACTGACAGTCTGACAGTATAAGATCCCTGAAAGTGAAGCACTTATTTACATTTCTGCTACGACTTGTCAAAGTTTGTTTCATTCCTAATTCTGTCTTTTGGGCCATGAACCATTTTTGTAATGCGAGTAAAAGAGGCTGTGGACTAAAACAGCCACATTTGTTGGGCTGTAATTCAGAGTGGCAGATTTTAGAAACAGAAATTAAAAATAAAGGGCAGAGCAGATTGCAAAAAAGCCCTAAAACAGAGGGGAGATAAAAATGAAACAGGTGTATGGGGCAAGACAAGGATTAGAATAGAAATAGCAAACAGAAGAGACCGACAACATGCTACAAAGATACAAAAAGCAGATCTTTCATTAAAATACTGGTAGAAACCTGAATTTATAATCCATTTTCTGTATGTCAAGCCAAGAATAATTACTTTTTTGTTTGTTTAAATCTAACCAAAACTGTGATTTGAATGTCAGAGAACTGGGTTTAAAACTTGACTCGTGTACAGGTCAGGAGTCTTGCTGTTTTTTATTTATTCATTGTTTGTTTGTTTTTTTTAGACCTGAGAAATTGTTAGTTTTAATTTAGCTGGTATTGGGAATTTGATTTTCCTAATATACATTTATTTTTGTGTCAATAATTCCTATGTTAATAGCAAATCTGCATCTTTTTTATCTTTTCCCTTCTGGTGTAATTAAAGAAAGCAAATATGTACAGGAGAACAGATACCAAGAATAAGATAAATATGGTCACAAAGAAAATCCAGGTGAATAAGTCTATTGTTTATAAGACCAATTGTGTGTGGGGATAGGAGATGTTGTGTTATTTTCCCCAAACCTGAGCTTGACTGCAGTTTATATGACAAAGTTCAAATTGGGTTGCATGTAATTAAATCTGAATGTTTCTAAATAACTGGATGGGTCCGACTATATATTTGTGGATCAAATTAGATATGTTTGTCTTGGAGATTACATTATTATTACATAATATTACCTTACACTTATATATGCATTCAATCTATTAATTTCTCAAATCTTCATAATAAATTTAGCTTCTAGTTATACCAGTTCATTCTGTCAACTTTAGTGTTCCTTGAAATTAGATGCTACTCATTCACCATCATGCAGAGCCCTGATCCGTTATTTGAACAGTAATTGAACGCCACCTTTTGAGTCCAATTAGCAAATAAAGCCTTGACAGCACACATGCAAAAATATTTTACAGAAGAATAAATTAATATTTTACAGAAGAATAAATTGTGTGAAAACAATGTGGAAGTGTCTGAAAGGTTATATATTTCTTTAGATACAAATCAAGCAAATTGCATTTGTTTTTCCTGCGTTCAACACAATCCTGGGGAGTTTATATTTTCACTTTCTTTTGTGTTGTGTTTTGTTTATTTGCTTGTTGATTTATTTTGTGTAGGTCTTGCTATTTTCAGTTCATTTAAGTGTTCATTCTTAATAAAAATATGGTCCCATATTAGTTCAGTTCTTTGTGTTTATTTTGTTATTCTTGTGTTCTGTGCTACGTGAATATTGATTTATATTCCTTGATATGTGTTGGTCTTTACCTTTTAGTTTTAGTTCCGTTTGTGTCCTAGTTCACCTCCCTTTGTGTTTTTTAGTCTCCCTCCCTTGGTGTCATTGTTTTCCTCCTGCCTCAGCTGTTAAACATCTCTGACTAGATCATCTGGTTCTCTTGCCATTTTCCACCCCTGCCTATTTTTTTAACCTCCTAGTCTTTCATTGTTTTTTACTGGATTCTCCCTTTCTGTCTGCGCTCCAAGTCCTGCTCTGCTCATGCTGTTAGTTTTTTGTTTTTATTATTAAATCGTGAGTTGTGAGCTCTTGTCTGCATTTTGGTCCAGCTTTAAAGCCAAATAACATGGGAGTAGAAATAGCCTAAAGGAATTAATATGCTTTCACTCATTTTAATATGAGAGTTTTTAAAGGGCACAAGACATTTGAAAACATTCATCTCTGATATTCACTAACTTAACACAATTAAGGTATTTCTTCAAAAAAAGCAAAACCATATTCAACAATGAAAAATTATGTTTACGCGTTAATTTATCAGTAGAATGGAGCAATTTGGGGAACCAATTCAGGCAGCAAATTGATCAGTTTATTTTAGTCTTAGGAAAGAAATTGAGAAAATAATTGTCCAGCAGCTGGCTTGACTGAAGCTGTTAATTACCACCTGCATCCGTTGGTATTTACTTGCCGATAGGTACTGCGTGTACGTTCTGTGGTCCAATTCAACATCTTTCCTTGATGCCTCCTCACTCATTCTGCACGCACATGCAGTGGATGCACTCAAACTCAAATAAATAACACATCCATACACAAGCTCATGTCATTATGTATGTTTAGTGTCTGTCCCAATATAACTGCAACCATGTGTTTGCAACACGGAAAATCAGCTTTTTGTTGTAAACAGTTATACACAGCTAATGGCTCACAAATATCCAGCATGATTACACTGATGTTCACAAACACGCTTCATTCAGTCTGAGTGTGAAAGTCTTTGCAAAAGAGATGTTCAAAAATATCAGTGTGTGAATGAGAAAATGTGGTAGTGATATACCTCCAAAAGCGGCTCTACAAAGCAAAGAGCGGTCATAAGTCTCTATTTGTACTTTAGAGTTAGAAAACTGAGAAGTTTTCGATAAAGTTCACGAACTCCACTTTATCTCCAGGCACTTCACAAAAATCACTAATTTCAGTTCAACCATACATTCCAACTGATCTTAGTTATCAACAAGTATATATGTTTTCTACATCAAGTTCAGTTCATTATTCAGATTAGCTGTATATTTTTTTCTAAGCTAACCTTAGAAAAAAGGTAAAGACATTGACTTGCAGCATTCAATCCTCCTGGTCGAGCACACAGCAACAGTGGACAATCGCTTGCATTGTGTTATTAATTTACATCTATCCCTCATACTGAGCATGCATGTCACAACAGTGGAGAGGAAAATGTCCTCTTTAACAGGAAAGCCTGGCAGACATTTGTTACAATCAACTGAGGGTTTGAGGAGACGAAGCAAATACACAGAAAAGAAACAGAAACTGATGAACCAGAGCTTTAAAGAAAAGTAAAAAGTTAACAGCAGGAGAGAAAAAAAATGCTTTGTTGTTGGAAGCATGTCTCAGCTGATGCCTTTCTTCTGGAAAGTATCACAGTCAAACAGAACGCCAGACCAGGTGTAGCTTCTGTGGAGCAAAGAAATAAAAAAAAAACCCAGAAAACAAAGTTGACAGTTAAAATAACAGAAACAATGCAAGTTGGAGAGTATTTGAACCAGAAAGTAGCAGAGTGAGGAAGTGGGTCAGTTTGCCCTCAAGTGTATAGCAGCATACCAATAAAGACAGTTTAGGATAACCTAACCCTTACAGTGAGGCTAGTACCAGAAACAGCGCTGTAAGTGATGAATGATAGTAAACAAAAGTGGTTTTGATATCATTGTTTGAGGTAGAGCACCTGGAAGTAGTTTTCCCTCAAACTTGGATGCTTCTCTCCTCATCTCATTTGAAATTTAGCAAACAGCTATCCGATCATCCATCTTCCTCTCTGTGTCTAAACATCTCCAGACTAGTTTTTCAATCATTAGCAGAAAGTCTCTGCTTCTCCTCGCTTCCTAATGATCTCATAGTATAGAACAATTCTCAGGATGAAAATATCTCCCTCCACGCAGAACTTTGGCCATGGTCAGCGTCAAGAGAGCTATCTGATAGGCCTTATTTTGGGACTTATTTACAAACTTCCATGTGAAGTTTATTTAGACTCATGTTCTTTTTCCCCTTTTGGCAAGTCCTCCTGGAAGACTCAGATGATCACAATGCCTCAAACAAACTTTTGTGGTGCTTAGGTTTATGTGAAGAGTTCACATGTTCCTGCACATATTATATAAGCAAACCAAAACAAAGAGATTGGCATTTTCCAGTTTGTTAGAGAGGTTTGTGATGTCCTTTGGTGGTAAATTCATGTTAACCTTTTCCACACTAAGCTTTCAAGATGGACTTCATTCTTAGGTTTTGGAAAGGGCTTTGGGAGCATGGATTTATGACTGCAAAAACATGTAATCCTATTAATATACCTTCTAAATTATAAAACTGTCCAGCAATAAAAGCATTTCTCTTCTGAGACTTCATGGGATGAGACCTTTATGCGGGCACAAAGGGAGCATCAGAACAGCCTCTTCAGATTTACTCCTGACCAAAAAATAAAGAAAAGAAAATCTCAAGAAGGCCAACTACTGATCAGCCTCTCACACATCTCTGTTATTATCTGTTCTTGAATTTTTCAGAAACAATCATTCTAAAGCAGGCTAAGATTGAAAGTGTGCAAAAAAATAAAGTAAAACATTGTGGTAAAGCATTTCAAACCGTCAAACTTTTGATCAATCATACACTTCAATGTAGTATTTGGGATATTTTGTGATTAAACAATAAAAAGTGGCAGATATTTTTGAGATATTTTTGAAGTGGAAACAAAAGGATGTTCCTGTGTGCATTTATATTCAAGCCCCTAAGCAGCAGTTGCACAAATCGTGCTTGACGGTAAACCTCCACTGGAGTTTTTTTTTGCTATTATCGCCCTGTGCTAAAGTCTCCACATTCCATTAACTCTGACCAATTTCACCACCTCTCTAAAGAATAGTATGACCACAGTATGATGCTGCTACTGCCGTGTTTCACTGTGCGATTATGTGTGCAGTTTGATAAGCAGCATGTGTTTGCCGCCATATTTAAACTGTAGCAGGCAAAACAAACATCTTCCACGTTTGCCGAGTCAAACTGAAAATGGAAGGTATCACATTTGGCTTTTTTCCTTTTCGCTGATTTTCTGTGTAAAGATTCTTCCATTTGAGATTTCGATCTCAGGATCTCTATTTAGATCTATGAAATAAAATTGCAATGAAATAAACCGAAGTTTGTGGTTGCAACATGTCATCATGTGAAAGACTTGGAGAGGTAAAAGCAATTGCAAAACATTTTGTTTGAAAAAGTATCAAGATTATATATGCACCACATTGTTATGAAAACAATGATTAGCTCACATAAAGCATTTGATTTTCTGAGAACAGCTTGAAAATGTACACAAATCTTCACAGAAAATCTAAAGTCAGGAAAAAATTGTCTTTCCTTTATAAAAAAAAAAAAAAAAAAAATCCCACAATTGGTTGGTATAAGCAAATGGCTGATGTAATGTACCACTGGCAGCAAACATGACTAAAATGGCCAATTACATGAACATGACTTTTTCTGTTTCAATAGAAGACACATAAGAAAAAATTGGACATATCAAAATTAAAATCAAGTCTTTTTACAGTAACTTATTCAGTTCTTTCATTTTTCTCAAGTTTTTGTCACATGGCACAACATTTTCCCTGACCTTCAATCAAAAGTTGTTTAGCGATTATGTGTATTAGTTGTTTTTCATGCTGTTAACAAGGTATAGTAAAGCACATGTTGTACATTTTCATAGAAAAAAAAATCTTAAACAGTTTTTTTTCTTTGGCCAGGCAGCAGAAAATGGAACAAGTAATGAAGGCCTCCTAATGCCAGACATGACGATGTTGATCGACTGGTTTGAGTTTGCACCTCAGATTAAATGACTGTAATGTAATAAAAGTCGACTCAGATCTAGTCGACACTGTAGAGCTCTGAGATGTCAGTTCATGTTTTTTGAGGATGTGATGGAAAATTGTACAAAGGTAATGACCTTTGATTCAAGCACATACCATGTAAACCACAGCTGTGCTAGTCCTGGGTATATTTAAGTCTCGCAAACCCAGCAGGGGATCACATTTTTATGAAAGAACATGAGTTTTCTCCACCGACAGCTTGTGTTTCTTCACTGGAGGGCTGCTGCGACTATATAGAGTCGAAGGCTGAGGTCAGGTCATCAACGATGTCCTGCTGATTTCAAAGTACCATTTTAGTTTCACATGCTGAGTCTAGCAAAACAAATGTAAAGACAATTTTTCTTCCCATACAGAAATTCACTGTCCGCACTCCTTATCTTGACTTTCGTTTTTACATTTCAGAGGGTCTTCTTTTAGATTTTAATTATGATTTTTATCATGGTGTGCTTATCATTTAGACAGATTGGGGATTGTTTGAGTTTTAGCAGATCTAAGTACATTTTGATGAGATCAGAAAAGTGTATGATGAGCACAGACCTGAAGGAAAACAACATGTTTATCTTTTGCAAAGGAAATCGATTTTATCAGACAACTATTGGGCAATTTCTTATCTGTTTTAACCTTTTTGCCTCGAGCAGAAGAACTACTTTTCACATTTATTTGTTCAGGCGGGTTTTATACCAATCCCCAGGCAAAGGGATGTATTTAGAACAACTTTAATGAGATCTTCTGAGAAAATGGGATCATTCTGCTCATTGACTAGCCATCAAACGACACACAAACTCAATAGCCTCTTGTCCAGAAATGAGTGGATACTCTGTGTGTCTGGGATAGGTTGGTCACAAAAATTAGGCTGCCTCTTTGCTTTGCGAAAGAAACAAAGTACAACAGGCTACAGAATGATTAGTGATGACGGCTGATTATGTCATCATTACACTTGTCATTGGGTGACAAAGTGGACTTTTATTCTCAAAGTTGACGTGTTAGGAGCTGGAAAAATGGGCAATTATGATAATTTGTCAAGAATCAAACTATATATAGAAGGCTAGGTTGGAACATCTTCTAAATTGCAGCCTTTTTAGGTTATTTCTGCTTTGCCTTGGGTTTAAAAAATAGATTCAAGGAAGAAAACAAGGATGAAATAGTGGTGAAGTGACAACAAGTTGATAAAAGCACACTTTACATGGGGAGCAAAGGTTGGCCCTTGTGTTGTAATCCACATAAGGCATGTCTGAACTGGACAAAAAGCAGTGGAAGAAAATGGTACCAGGAAGCATGATATAGGAAAACTATGAGTCCTGCCATCTATTTTGGTATTTCTTGACAAGTAGCTTTGTCAAACTTTATGCCTGCTCTGTCTTGAATGCATCCTCCCACTCACCTTATTCTGCTAATTACCATCACTTGTACCTCCCTCTCTTTATTTTTGCTGTTCTTCTCAAAATCTTGTCAGATTGTCTGTTACCTTCCTGTCACAGTGTTCCAGCTACATTTTCTGAGACGTTGGAGATTCACCATTTTTACACTGGTCCTAATCTGTCTGTATTTTCTCAATGGAAAGGTCTGCCTAAATTTGCTGGTTTCTTCTTAGTTGATTTACCATCTAAGTTAAGTAAACTTTTTAAATCTTTCTGCTATGTGAATTCCAGGAAATTTACTGAAACATTACAAACTAAGAATTTTTTTCAGACTATGTTCAATCTTAACCTGAAAGACTGAACAGATAGTTGAACATTTAGTTCAGTCTGTTTTCCCTGAAAGACTGAACTTATAGATCAATCTCTGACATGCTGAAATAGTTGTGATATGTTTGATCATGATAATACATGAACTAAGCTGTTTTTGAAGAATCCTTTGAGGAGAACAACATCAAGCTTAAGGTCTTCCTTTGGCCTTTAAATTTACCAGATCTCAAGCTAATCAAACATCTGTGGCTTGGATCAGTTCTGATCCAAACCTTGCAACTTACAGAACTTAAAGGATCTGCTGCCAATATTGGTGCCAGATACCACAGCACAACTTCAGGAGTGTGATGCTAGTGAAGCCCAGGCCTCAATGGCTCTGTGTTGTGTTGCCACTGAAAGGAAGACCAGTGCGACATTAGAAGATCAAAAACTGTATGCTTCATCAGTGTGTCGATACATTGACGGCACACTAAGAACTGCAGGAGAATAACATAGGAGAAGGAGGATGTGACATCATATCCAGGCCTTATCCCAGGAGGATGCCTGGCCACAAATGTGTGCGCACAAATGAGTTAAATCATCAGAATATATAGAATGAATGCTGAAAGTACCTTGGGATTCAAATAGCACAGCAGTGGTAGAGGCTACAGGGAAATCAGGACCATGTGACCACTGAGATCACCGTTTAGTTCCACTATACTTGGAAAATGAGATAAATTGTTACTGGTTGGTTCACTTGTGCAGCTCCAGTAGCATTAACAGCAGACAATATACTTCGTTCATGCTGTAATCAAAATCACTGACACTACAAACTGGATGAATGTTGACGAAAAGTCAACAAACACCACATGGACAAAAAGTATGTGCTCAAACTTTTGTTAGTAGTTTAAGCATTTGAACAACAGGAATAGGAGACATGGGTAGCTGTTAGATGTATAATGTGATTTTGGTGAATATGTAGTATATAATTTTATTAAATTTCATGGAAAAAGGTTTTAATCTGCAGTGTAGTTGCTCCCAAAACCCTGTTTCACATCTGGTATTGTGTTCAGCCCTCTTCGCCTATTTAGACTTCACCAATGTTGTTTCTAATTTGTGCATAAGAGTTACTCCACCGAGGAAAAAATGTGCACAAAGTTTTTTGAGCAAAGAGATTTTTAAGACCTCTACTTTTACTTCATCTCCTGGCCCTTGGCAGGATCCATTCGCTTGTAGAGCAACATTTTTTTGATGGTGTGACATTTCCTCCAGTATTTCACTGTTATGTGTCATTATGGTTAAAATATTTGCTGCAAACACGACTGCCTGCCTGCAGCAGGAACCCGAAGGCTTTTTAACATTCACATAAAGTGTATCAAGCTTCAATTTCGGTGAGGTAAAGCTTTCTCCTGTTGGTATATGTCTTATTGGAAAGTCTCAAACAGAAAAACACTGAGTTCTTTGAAAGAGGCGCTCCAATGCAACATATACTCCCAGGACAGTTCATCACTCTTACTCACGTTTATGCTGTTGATTTTCCAGCCAGAGATTTTATTCCACAACATCTCACCAATGGATTTAGGTAAAGATCTAGCCAGACACCATTTTCAAACCATCTGCTTTGCAAACAAAAAATGTCTTTCATTTTGAGCTCCACTTTTATTAGCATCTGTAAGGAGCAGAAAACATACAAAATATACAAATAGAAGGTAAAGTTGTAGTTAAGAATTACTAAATAAATTACAAATAACCTCAATGGTCAAATATTCACTATCCTCCCTTAAAATTGAACTGCTTAGAAAATAATGAGACTTGTGAGTTTTGTTTTTCTTTTTTTCAATGAAACCCAGATAAGCTTTGGCCAAATACCAGCAAGATTAATAGTTTTAGAGAAGACAGAAAAATAAAAAATTCAAACAGTTGGCTGTATATCTAATATATTTCAATCAGTAAATAATTTTTCTAAAACTGAAAGACTACTGATAAGCAAGAAAAATGAAAAGTCAAAACATTGAAATCTGTGAAAGAAAGCACGACTTGTTCTCCTCAATTTTCTTTCCAAATAGTCTATCAGGTTCCATTTGTTCGTAAGGCATCAATTAGCTTGGTCTTTGGAGAGTTTTCTAATAGGTAAAAAAATCTCACAGCATTTGCATATTATATTGCATATGGTACCTGAACTTTGAACTTCTTGGTCAATGAATTTACATCTGAAACTGTAAATCTGGTTCACATTTCCAGAGATGACTGAATGTGGCGGTGAGTTTAGGGAGACATTTCTTTGTTTCTCAAAGCAACACATGTATTTGCATACAAAGAGGATCAAATCTGAGTCCGATTTATCTGTCTGTAATATTCCTGTGGAGATAATATTGCATGTGTTTGGTGTTTGGCAGATTTGAAGCTCTCCAGGTGTGACTGGATCAACCAGCACGCTTCATATTGAGGACAACCGCCGACTTCTCACAGTAAGACAGGCATTTCAGTGTTGACGAAATAAATTGGACTCAAAGTCCCAAATGACAATAGTGATGTATAAAATATCAAAAGAATGCCACACTGATTTTAGACATTGTTTGAAAGTCAATGAATACTTTTTAACCATCTAACAAAAAGCATTTCATCAAAAGACAACATGACATCCAATCCAGTGTAATTTGACTTAAGAAGAAGCAAGAAAATAAACAATATTCTAAGTAAATAAAGTAAGAAATTACATTATATAACATAGAGGCACATCTCAGCAAATCGGAACATGAGGTCGAATTCATTTGACAGATTAAAAAAGGACCTTTTGGAAATAAACTTTTAGGTTTGCATTAAAATATTTTTTCCATCACTCCCAAATTTCCATATTAAAAATGTTCTGTTTTCATCACCCTAATGTAATATTTTAATTTCACATATTGTTTTTTAGTAGTTGTAAGCAGGAAATCATCTTAATTAAAAGAAATGAAGGCTTGAGAACGTCAGTCTGTGTATTCAATCTATACAATGCGTTTAACTTAGTGAACTGAATTACTGCAGTAAATTTACTTTTTAATAATATTCAAATTTATTAACATGCACCAGTTTATCTTTCTGAATTGAAAAGGAACAATCATAATTTATGAGATGCCAGAGAAAGATATGAAGAATGAAAGGAAGAGAAGGACAAATAAATGAAATAAAACAAAATTCATTTGCACTTAGGATGAAATCTACAATAGTGGTTAAAAACTAAATTTAAAAAAATTATTAAATTAAAACCTGTTAACATCCACCCGCCAGAAGCCGCCAGAAGCTTATGCACAATTGTTTTACATTCCGAAATGCCAATGGTCACAAAAATAGTATACTTGGTCTCATTTGAAAGCTCTTTTCTTCTAGTTTCTGGAGATATGTGTATGAACTCTGTAGGTGGTTCACAACTTGAGTT
>CAEFZY010064654.1:0-21746 GCA_903066815.1 Brachyrhaphis roseni | reverse complement strand
CACAGCAGCTGCTTCTGCTTGTTAATCACAGCAGGAGGCTGACTGACAAGGAGGAGGGTCTAAGCAAAACAAATAAACAACAATATATCTACCATTCACATAACTTTAAATCTGTAACATTAATACATTAGCAAAAATAAATTAATCTAATTCTTAATAGGCTCCAACAATCGTCTTAAAGTCATGTGGGGCTTAACTTTGCTGCATCTTTTCTGATCAATGAGATGCCCTTAAAGTCTACTGCTAATAAGATACCTTGTGGGTACACAAGTTTGCCTGTTTGACCAAACGACTAGCTTTGCCTTCCCGCAGGCAAACCATAAAAGCAACTTTGACTAATTTAATGCACTAATATTATCCTAACATGAAAAATAATTTACTGTTAACTTCTCAATTGTTCAGAGCTTGCAAACAGAACAGTGAGAGTTCAGACATAACACATGAACTTCTGTTGTGTCACTGTTGAAGAACTTGAATTCATGTTTTTTATTTGGAGCAGTGTTAATATTCCTATGTAAATAGAATTTTGGATTTAGACCAGAAATTTTAATTTTGCCTTGTCTGACTAGTACTTTTTCTTATTAAACATGCAGAAAACAATATACAATGTGCATGAATTTATTTTACAAAGATAATTAAATTATACTTCGATTAAAACATCCAAGTTTTAATCCAATGGTTGCCAGTTGATTTAACAGGATTTTATGCAGTCCAAGGGGCTCCTTGGAAATGCAAGACACTTTATTCACAGATTTTAAATTGTTAAAAAAAGTACTTATGTTTGGTTCTGACATGACATCATTCACTCCGAACAAGCCAACCCTTATTGTGAAACATGGTGGTGGCAGCATCATGCTGTGGGGATGCATTTCTTCAGTAGGCTCAGTAAAGCAGGGTAGAGTTTGATGGAGACTGGTTGGAGGTAAAAACAGTCTAATCCTGAAAGAAAATCTGTTGGAGGCTGCAAAAGACTTCAAGGTAGAGTGGGCACACAACCCTCCAGTAGATGAGACTGAGCACACAGACAGACAGTTGAATGGTTTAAATGTGTCATACTCTTATGTTTTGGCCCAGTCAAAGACCAGAGCTAAATCCAATTGGAAACCTTGGGAGGAGTTACTTCACAGACACTTTATCCAGTCTTCCAGAGGTTGAGCATTTTTGGAAACATGAGTGGTCAAAATTTTCAGCTTGTAGATGTGCAACGCTTTAAAGACAGATCTCAAATGATTCTCAACAGAATGTGCTTCTACAAAGGATTAAGTGGGGGAGATTGAATAAAAGTGTCCTGCACACATTTTTCAGAAAAAAATAGAAAACGCACATTATTTTTCCATTCTTTTTAACTTTTCCGATGTTTTGCACTTTGGAGTCATCACACCCATAAGAAGCAGAGCATCCCTCTGTGGATAAAATGCTCTGTTAACTCACCCTAACAGAGCCCTGTTAGTGTCACCCTGCAGTTGTACTCTTATCCCTCTGACAGCTCGGTATAAAGGGGCAGAGGGGGCAGGCTCGCTGCATGCACATGACTGCGCAGCGCTGTGGCAGAAGGAGAGTGAGAGACGTGAAGCAGAGATAGCGGGGGATCTGATGCAGAGCTGGGAGCGAAGACGAGGGGAGCTGTAAACATAGGAAGCTGCGTACAGTAGCTAGTAGAGGAGACTGGCAGGCGGCAAGTCAGGCCTGAGAAGTGGCTGCTAACTCAGCAGAGTGCCGAGGGCTCAGGCTAGATTACTGAAAGAGCTCTGGACAGAATAGTGGAAGGGGAAGGAAGGAGTGATGGGCCATTCTCTGCTTGTCTCTTTCAATCGCCTTTGAGAGAGGAGTTGGCACAGCTGGGCAAGTTGCTATAGCAGAGTGGACTACACAGTGGGCGTCTATTTTGGTCCTGCTGTCAGACAACGATGTCACCTTGGACAAATGGCAGTGCCGGTTAGAAGGAACAGGTTGCATGGAATGGGCTACTAAGTATGTCAGGAGTGGATAAAGACGAGGAACCCGCTAACAGACTCTACTTCTACTCTGTATGTATGATCTAATGTTTTTATTCCCATGTTTTGCTAATGAGTCAGCGCTCCCTTTCTGTTCATGCTTATGTCTGTTTGTGGGTCTTGCCAAGAGGGAAACCTGACACTTGCCCCTTACTCAGCACTGTCTTGAAATTAAACAGGCGGTGTAGTGCATGGCAATGGACTCCCTGGCCAAGTAAGATAACAGTAGTTAGACACTGCTCTGCAGGCCAGGTGACAGCTTGCATACAGCTTATTAAGTGCTCATTAAGTGGATCACAACAATGTTGTTGGAAGGCTTTTTGTTTACCTCGGCTATTACACAGGTGTTTAGGAGTTGTGAGTAGGTACAGTTTTCTTAAAGAGACTTTCATCTACTGGCGGTCCAGGTTTGAGTGTAAATCTGTGCTCCCTACATGGCAGCTTTTTCATGTTTTACTGTCCAGTTCTTTGATGTTCTTTTATGTCTTTGTAATGTCTTTCTAGTTAGCAGAATAAAGCCCAGGCCACGCCACTTGACAAGTAAAGAATTTTGCTCACCAAAAGTAGGTCAGCTGGCCATCTCCCTTAGGGACGTTAAATACTATCAGACAATTGCACGCATGCTGTTTCTGCATGTGTATCGCCTAATGAGTCATGTTGATATGTATTCTGGTAGGATTAAACGAAGTGGCATGTTGCATTACATCGTGCCAAATTAATGCTTGTTTTCTCACATCTTCAGATATAACTGAACATATCTGGGTTTTTTTTTTGTTTTTTTTTTACATAAACCAGAAGAAGAATTGTTTTCTTCTGTGCTGCAGCAGTCTGTTTGAGAGGCAGCCAAGTAAAGACACAGTTTGTTCCATGACTCATGTAGTTAAGTGGAGAACAGCTTCTCATTTTAACTAGGCTTATTTCAGGTGGTGGTTATAGCTCAACCATAAAACAGCATGAAAATGATTTGATTTTGATTTCATGCAAATATACCGTAGATTCAATAATTTAGAGGAAGTGCAGGAGTGGTGCAGGCGTTTCTGTGAGGAGGATAAACACAAGAAGGAAAGATCCAAACTGAAAGGCCTTGTGCTGTTTCTTCATTATCCCCTTCCTTAAAAGCGGATTATTTCATATAAACAAGTATTATTTTTATGACATTTCTCTATGTGGCGGTGATTTTGGGAGTTGCTGATCCAATGTTTTATCACAGACTGTATTGATGTGTCTGTGATAAAGGGTGCAAAATCTGACAGTATGTTTTTTTTTTTGTTTTTTTTTAGTTCATAGGATTTTTTTCACTCGAGTTTGCAGTCAGGTTCACTGATGCATATTCAATGTGTAGGTCAACCATGATGCTCACTGAGCACAGTGTGTGTTTAAAGCCTCTGCCTCTAGCTGTTTCTTGTCATGGTCTGTACCATTAAACCTCACCCCTATGCTCATTATGTTACAATGTTGGGTCTTCAGTTCTGGTTCAAACAATAGCAAGCATGGGTCAATGATTGGAACAATATTATCTAATATACTTTTATTTGAAAATACTAAAAATGCATCAATTTCACAGTAACTGCTTACATCATTAACCCTCCCCTCAACTGATGCGCGTTAAAAGCAATAAAGTACTTGTGTAAGATTGTGTAACTTTGTGTGCGTCAATGTTTGAATAACTGAAGACATTCTGCTTCTGTGTGTATTTCAACTGTTCAAAATCTGTGTGCAAGGTGTCTTAAAATGGAGGTAACCATAGCAACACTACTCATTTCAGGATGTGCTGTAGGCTAATACTGGAGTTTGAAGTAGTTTAATGATTTACCAGTCTGGATTCTCAGTTTTTTGTTTTTAATTTTATAGAAATGTAGAAATATGGACTATTTGTCAAATTTTTAAAATAACCTAAATATAATTTTTTTCTGTTTATCAACCATAATATCCTCTAAAACACCCTACCCCTCCTGTTTTGGAGACCATTAACATGCCCATGATTGAATTTTTTATTGTTGTGTGTTATGATCACTTAGTTAAAGCGAGTATACGTTTCGAGATCTTGTGAGACACTACAACAACTCCTGACATAAAAGTTTTGTGAGATCTTGAGTTACTCGTATGCAATCCTGTAAAACATGTTCTTCTTAATAACAATGTGTAGTTCAAGTAAAATATATATATTTTTCCAACAAAATTTTTTTTGAAATTGGTGACATTTTAGCAATACAATGCATTTAAGCATGTCTCAGTATTTGGAAAACTAATTGACCAGGGGAAAATTTGTAGTAAGTTCTCCTCTCTGTCCTGCAGGCCTCCTTTCAGCGCTCTAACAGCCACGACAAAGTGCGAAAAATAGTCGCAGAAGAGGGTCGCGCTGCTCGGAATTTAATCGCCTGGAGTGTCCCTTTGGAGAACAAAGAAGAGGAAGGTTGGTAACTGCATTCCAAACAAAATTTTCACCAATAAAATTATTATTCTGCAGGGGCTGTCTCTAATTGGTTTATTTGCATTTAGGTATTCTTTAGTGAATGCCAAATGTTGAATTATTTATTTGGAGCATCCTGCTGATTTTACATAAATCACCAATAAGTTGCCCAGTAAACTGTTTACTGGGCAACTGAAATGAAAGCCAAAAAGTAGCTTTTTTTCCCAGCTGCAGACTTGGAGTCAGGATTTCTGAGAAGTTGTCAGAGAAAATCCCTCTTATTACTTTTATTACTGAGGAGGGCAGGATGAGGAGATGCAGCTCTGAGACTGTAGAGTTCATAAAATCATTGATGTTTTTAGAGTTTACACTGCACCTGTACAATGTTTGCAGTACAGCCTCCTTAGAAGGGAGCAGATTGACAGTTGGTGTATTGCCAAAACTTGAAAAGATGGAACTGCGACTCATTAAGTAATTACTGAGTTAATACACACACTCTCCAGTATGTTTGTGTGATTTCCTCTGATTGAATGTATCATGAGGTCACTCGTGAGAATTAATCTTTGTCTTTGACAGAATAGCATAATAATAATAATTCCTTTTAATTATTTGTTTGTTTTTGTGTCGTACATTAACAGTGCCCGACTGCACAAGGTCTTCCGCACTTTACCCTGTTTATATAGGCTAACATGCTGCTTGTTGTAATGCTTTGAAGTGTATTGTTCGCTGTGGACATGCAGCAATTTATCCCACTTTCCAGATTGATATGCGTATTGACATAAACTAATTAAAGCTACACTATATATTCAATTGCAGTGTTCATTAAAGTTTTGATTAGTGCAATATAGTAATCCAAAAGGACTGCCTACATGAAATATGAGGTGGGATATTATATTTAATGTGCTGTTTATTCACACTTTGCATGTCAGGAAACTATTTGCCGAGTTGAAAGGCCTTTTACTACCAAGGCCAACGTCTGATTTGTGTCTTTGTGGCTGGGTGGCTAAGGCTTATGGAGCGTGGTATAAAAACTATGATTTGATCCAGAATTTCCTAAGACAGCTGCAAATTCACAGTAATATTACTTGCATACATAACAGAGAGCACTGATTAAGGCGTGGGAATTAAAATTATTTATTTTGAAATTACTGTATTAAGAGACTTTTTATTTTTTATTTTCAGCCTCTCAACAGTAAAATGACTGTAGAAAAAGATGACAATATTTTTCCTCACCGTTTTAGAAACTAAAGTTAATTCAGCTGCACATCGATGCTTAAATATTTTGCCTGCATTAAGTAACTTACAGTTAAGATCTACGTTGTATCCTTTCTTAGGACTTTGCTCATATTTTAGAGAGGTTTAATAATTTTTTCAGACTTCTGTTAGCTTTTTTTTTTACAATCTCTCCAAGTAAATGACTTATTTATAAATCAAAGTTACAAGGTGCATGTAAAAAGCATTTTAAAAAGATGTTTAATCATATTTCCAAGACTTGAATAATATGGTCAGAATTTGGGAATAGCTGAGACTTCTGGACTTTAGTCCATCTGACACAGAAAGAGCCACTCAGAATTTTCTGACATCCTTCCAATGCCTGGAGTGTGTTCACAGGAAGATTTGATTTACCACCAGTTGTTAAATTCTACTTTAATATATTATATTTGTTTTGGATCTGAAGTTTGTCTCTGTTTGCTTAGTTTTTCTGTTACATTTTAGTTGATGTCAAAAACATTTTTGTCGCAGAGGGAAAAACGTACTGAGGTTGATTTTATTGTTTCAAAATATGACCTTAACATTTCTGGATTAGTTGGATTGCTGCAAAATGTATTCTTGACCCTTTTGTTTAGATTTGTATTCATAATTTTCTTTTGTTCTTAATTTTGAGAATTAAATTTTCTGAGCAATGGTTAACGTGACCATATTCATGTTTTGGTCATCGTTGATTTGTGACAGTTTCACTGGATTAATGCAAACATATTGACAGTTAACATATTTTTTTTTTAGAAAGTGAATGCAAGGCTTATTATCTGTCTACTTTCATCCCCTATAGCAAAATCCAAAGGCTGTGCCAACAGCTGTTCAAAGTCTCAAAGGATCAACGCTGGACAACAGAAGAATAAAAAACAGGTTAGAATATCATGTTGTTCCAGTAGAGGGCCCTGTTCACCAACATAATTTGTCATTTTCTTTTACATCAGATCAACTCCCTGGTTTACAATGTATTAGTAAATCTATACATTTGTATTGATTGTTGTAGAACATGCATTAATCATCTCAGTCTTTATAAAAAAAGATTTAGCACACACATAATCTAAGGTAAAAAAGGTTAATGCCACAAGGGTTTGTGTTTCCATTATATTCTGTTGGTTCACAGAATGCTGGTGTGGAAAGTAAGAGCACATCTGGAACCGTATTGGACAAGGGTACTGACAAGAGCCCCACCAAAGCCAGACAGCCCCGCAAAGTGGACCTGCGTGCTCGATACTGGGCATTCCTCTTCGACAACCTGCGTCGGGCAGTGGATGAGATTTACGTCACATGCGAATCTGATCAAAGTGTCTTAGAATGCAAGGTTAGTCTCATTCATTCATCCTAATCTGGGCTTTACCAAATTGTTTAAAGCCATAGTGCAATCTTGTTGTACATTGCCTTCTGAAATTGAAGAAATAAAAAAAATAAATCTTTCTCTCTCACGTGTGGCACTTAGAAAATATAAAAGGTGACCTTAACAGACAGAAAACGGGAGTGATTTAGGGAGTGATCAGTTAGCAAGAAGTGTTTATGTATCTTTTTCTACAATATATGCAATGTTTTTGCTTTCTAGTGGTTAGTCTAATTGTTTATTTTTATCTTAAGAAAAGTGTGCTAGTTAGAAATTAAAGTTCTGATGCAAAGATAATTTGGTCACAACATTTCTTTTTAAATTTTACATTTCTATTGATACCTGCTTATGGCACAGGGATTCTGAAATTTTGTTTAGATAGTTACTGCACATTCATATTATGTGCAGTAAGTATATAATATTTTTAGTGTTTCTTTTTGAAATGCGTCTTCTGAAACAGGAATTGGCTGTTTTAGCTCCACAGATAAAAGATAAAAAAAATTGCAGATAAAATTAATAACTTTAACTAAATCTTTTTTTTTTTTTCTTGATGTGTTGGGATGGTTTTCATGGACCCCTGTGCTGTTAGTTGTTCCTCCAGGACATTTTGATATTACAGTACATGTCCACCATGCTGCATTATGCTGAACATGGTTCTGATGATGGCCACCGGTCCTTTCCAAACCCCTGTTCCCCACAGTGGGCTTGGCTTGGTGTCAGTTCCACGGCACAGTTCCCGGTGGTGCGATAAGCATGCTGTCTGTTGTCATGTGTCAGAAGACAAGCTGCTGGGTGTGTGTCCTGTTTTTTTTTGTTTTGTTTTTTTTTCCCTCTGTCCATACCCCACTCTCTCACTCACTACTCTCTAATGCTGGCTAATGGGCATGAAGCGTTGTTGCTGGTCATAATCCCCTATCCCACCCAGCTTGGGCTTAATGGACACTGATAAATGATGGAGTCAACTGGAAAGGAAGCAGAGTGCTTTGATTACCCCCAGCGACAATCCCCTGGTGGCGCGGCGGACTGTCTGTGTTGTATGCACTTACAAAAACAGCTCACCATTTTCCACCTAAAACTCTATGAACATTATCATCGAAGGGAAGTGATGCCTAATTATCCACTAAGGCAGTGTTACTGTAATATATGACATAATTTCATGTAAACGCTCCGTGCTGACCTAATAGAAATTGCTTTCTGTGTCAAATGAAAATTGTTTTCTGAGCAGGCGGGATGAAATGTTTTTCTTAATAATACCCACAATTCTTAACCAAGAGCAGAATGGAGGCTCTGACTCTCTAACAGAATAAATGGTCACCTGTTGTTTCTTATAAATGTATTATATTTTTAAGTAACTTCTGTTTATACACCACTTTTATTGCTTCCCACCTGATATTTGACTTATGTAGAGGATAAGCAGTTCCTTTCCCATGTTGTCATACCAAATGAACACCATAGCAGTAGCTGAGGACTGTGACGGTTGACCAGTGCTAATCAGCAGGCACACTGCTATACACATCTTTCACCGGATTGACTTGTCTATTAACTAAAAGCACCATGAAGCTTTACTCTCAATTACCACTCCCTTCATGCTACACATCAATCAGTTGTGTCTTTTTCATTGCAGCTCTGGGAAAAAGCTCTTCACAGGCCACCACTTCTGCAAACCCAGTGCTGCAATTCAGTCCAAGTGCAAATAAGCATTTGTTGTAAAGGATGTAAAGGATTGGCATGCTGCTCTGTTCTTCGTTAGAGCTCCCCTGTGAAGTGTTTGTCTTTTCATAGCTCTTGTTATCAAGCAAACGTATATTACCTTTCTATGGCTGTGCCTGTTGCTTAACATTGATCAACCAAATGGGGTCTCCTTGCTGTATGATGGCTTACATCTTTTTAAGTAATTATTTGAAACAGATTTTTATAATTGTGCAATCTCATAAAGTAGAGTTGAGGTGAAGCTAGATTTAAAGCCAGTCCCCTTACAGAAAGTTAAAAGCTTTAACAGAAAGTTAACAGAAGGTTTAAAGGCTTTCTGTAAGGTCTCAACACAGTCATCAAAAGTCTTGTATGTAATTGGTATATTTTTTCATTTAAAATTTCTGTTAAATATGGCAAGATTTTCAAAATCATGTCTTCAGATTCAAACATATGACGAAATTAGATAATAAAAGATTAGAACATGATTTTAAAAAAATATATATTTTATCAAAGCACGGAAATTTTGCTGTCATCTATAAGGTAGATCCTCCTCATTGCTGTTCAATGCTCATGAGTAAGTTTCTTCCTTTTAAGGTGTATGCATATGCTAGCTTTTTGGTGGCCAGAGAGCCCTTTATGTGGAAATTGTTATTGTTGTTGTTTATATTTTTTTTAAACTAAAAATTATCAATTAAATTAAGTGTGGCAAAGCGGTATTTAAAGTGTTATTTGCAGCAGATGTATTTGTGATCCAATGTTATTTTGTCTAAATTCTTAGGTGTATAGCTTCTGTAAGGATTATGTTTTTGCCCAGAAGAAAATGTCACAGGGTTGTTTTTACTTTTCAACAAAAAACCTTGTTTATGTTTTTGTTTTAACAGCTTTCATAGCTTTCAAAGTTAATCATTGTTGGCAGATCAGATTCTGACAAATCATGAAATGTTTTCCTTTTCATTAACTCCTTCAAAACTAAACTTTACTGCCCTTTTTGGTGCATTTTCCCATTTTTAGTCAGTAAATACTACCTTGAAACATTTCAGAATTTACTAGTTTTTAATTCTCTTATTACTATTTGGTGTGTCTGAGTAATATCAACCTTCGTCCTTGATCTATAATATTTTTAGGAGGTGTTGATGATGTTGGACAACTATGTTCGGGATTTCAAAGCACTCATAGACTGGATTCAGCTTCAGGAAAAATTGGAGAAAACGGATGCCCAGAATAGGTGAGTATTTTTTTTCTTAATTTTTTAAATTCATTTTATTTACCATTGATTTCTGTCCTTATTTGTTTCCAAGTCTCACTCAATCCTTCTGCTAAGCTGTTTTCAGCAATGAGACTGGAAGTGCAGGTGTCCACTCCATGGCTTTGAGTCACAAACAGAAAAGATCAATAGTCTTGGCTTTAATTCAAAGGGATCCATGAGTTTATTGGCTTCTCTTTAACACAGTGACCGCTGCAGTCATAAATTGACTAAGAAATTAAATTCCAAGTGCTGCCTCCCTATTTGTCCATATAAAGTGTACTGTTAATCAATAGGGCAATCTCAAACTTTTGCATGTTTTTGGCAATTATTAGCTACTCAGCTTTTTTGCATATTATATGAGGCAGGTCTGTTCATATGGATTAACAATGAATCAGGAAATTTCAAATAAAGCATCTCGTTAAAATTGTGCAGACCGACTTCTTTAGCGTGGGAGGTGCGAAAGATGTCCCCTGGACGCCATGTAATGCCAAGTCCCACTGCAGACAGAATAGTGCCACCTTCAGGTACACGTCGCACCCTAAACTTTGGGTAAGCATATTATTTTCTTTTAAGCATTTGTTATTGACAATGTGTTTTTCATTTTTTAAATTGCACTGTGAATTTGATGATATTTGAAAAAGCTAACAGTGTGTAGTAAATGGGCCAGTGATTATTGAGGTATTGGTTTAATGCGATTTGTTGAGGCTCTCACTCTTCACTCACAGAATTAGTGAAAAGGTGTAGAGGAAAGCGTCGGTTAAAGACTGCTGAAGCATTGGTTCAATATGTGCACTGCTTTGTAATCTGATGCTGCAGGAAATGGATATTGATCATGACAGAGCCCTGTTGTATAATCCAGTTCTATGCTAGCTCACACTAGAGCCTACAGGGAGGGGTAGACGGACAATCTTTTGTAGTTTGAAGCGTTTTTCATGATCTTACCAATAAAAGCTTTGTTTTTAAGTCAATTTTACCTCTATGTTGATTTGGTTGACCTCACATTGCTTTTTTTTTACATTTTTGTTTATGTGTGTCTCTGATCTTCATCAGTGGTCCTCCACCAGCTCTGGCCGCCACTCGGCTCTCTCACACAGGCCCCAGCTGGGCGGACAGAGTAAAGTGCACTCAGGCCGCCCACAGCACCAGTCAACCAACCATATTCCCAGCAGAAAAGCCCAGTAAGAAACAACTCAAAAGCCAACTCCACCCTACTGTCAAAAAAGTATTTATTAAATGTCTCTCTTTTTTTTCTCTCTCTCTCTCTCTCTCTCAGGTAAAAAAGATGCAGAAGGCTGGGAGACGGTGCAGCGGGGACGGACTGCCAAACCCCGCTCTGCTTCCATGGTTGCCAAGGTCAGTCCTGTCTTGGCTCATGTCCCCGCTAAGCAGGACAGCGCCAAGTGTAATCGGTCACATCTACCACCACAGGAACAGCCACAGCTCCGTCCTGAGTGTCCCTCGGACAAGGACGTGACCCAAACTGACTTCAGGCAGCAAGTTACTGAGGAGCCTGTCCCAGTGGAGGAGGTTGAACATCCACAAAATGGACACATAATGGAGGTACTAATGTTGAGTACCGCATGACATCTCTCTGCTAGAGCAGTCCCTGGATATCAATTATTCACATGGAGCAGTGTAACATTAGCTCATTTTATCAGCCGCATTTGTTTTTGTTTTGGGCTCTGCGATATTAATAGGCAGAGCGTCCAGACGGGCCTGTCAGCTTTAAAGCGATTGATTGTACATTTTAGAAGCAGAAAGACTTGTTTTCATTCTCATGAATATAAGCTGACAACATCTCAAACACACTTGGTAAGGGTGTGTTATAACCTTTGGTTGTTGTAAAACTACAAATCTGAATATTGGTCTACCAGCTCAGTTTGACTCGGATGACCAGAGCATGATTAGTAGACATGGGCTGGGAGGAGATTGTCACCATATGATAACCTTAAGTTAAAAATGTTACAGTATAATGATTTATATTTATTAATGGAAAGAAAAATCAATAAGATGATCTAATTGCTTTCATTTAAACCTAAAAGCAACAATTACTCCTAGCACTACAGAATTTTTAACATTGATTTTGACAATTCTAATAATGCTTTCAAGTATTCATTATATTGATACATAGACTGATCACTTAAATAAACTTTATTTGCAGGACATTTTTCATGCAGATGTATTTAACACAAAGTGCTGTACAGAGCTTAAAAAGAAATGAACTGCTCAGTATAAACTCCCCAAACTAGCAAAAAGGTTTATCAATTAAAGGATGATGAACTGAGAAACTGAAATCATAGTGAGGAAACAATAAATAAATATAAAAATTAGCAAAGACTAAACATTATAAAAACCTAAACACTAATAAAATTGCAAGCATTTTATTAGGGTTTTCACATTAAAAAGTATTGAATAACCACCAAACCTTTTTAATATTGCTTAATGAAACAAATAATATTGCAAAACATAAGTGATAATTGACTAACTAAAAATTGAAGGACATTTGTTTGAACAGGTAAAGGCTGTAATAAAAGACAATTACATAGCTGTTGCTGTTTTTTTTTATTTTTTATTTTATTATAGATCTGGTTAATATAACAATTAGTTCTACATATTATAGAAGTGAGTACTTAAACTATTGCATTGGACTGAGAAAGAAAATGGTTTTTGACCTGATCTGCAGAGGTTATGGCCAGTTGAAATGTGTTTTTCTGAGAGACTGCCCATTCTGCTTTTTAATTGAATGGCGCAATATTAGCTGGTTAGTCGGGTTATCTTCCCAGTTAGTGCCTGCAGTCGACATGCCACTCCTAGCTTGTATATCACTTTTACAAACCATTGCCTTTATGAAAACGATGAGGAGCACTGTATTCATGCATTTGTTATTTTGATACTTAGACTCTTAAACTGATTAAAAAAAAAAAACTTTATTTGCAGGACATTTTTCATGCAGATGTATTTAACACTAAGTGCTTTTTCTTTTTCTTCTTTTTAATGGCTGAAAATATTTCCAAACAATTGAAATATTTTTTTAGTGTCAGCAAATGAAGCTTTTTTTTGGTCAACTATAGAAAAATCCGATCAAATCAGCACTTTGCCATCTGATAAAAGTTGCTTCAAACTCGAGAAAGCTTAAGAACATTATAGAATCTCAGGATATCTTGACAGTTGTGACTGGCCCATGTCTAAAAGCATGTTAGTTCAACCTCCCTGCATGATTTTGCTTTCTTGTATGTGGTTGATTACAATTTATTTGTTTTAGTTTTACATCATCATAATGAACTGGATGAAAAAAATGCATGTCTTTAATTCAGTTTGCGTGTGTTTGTGACTGTTGGTGCAGCCCCCAGCAGAGCCTATACAACCCTCAGACCACTGTGTCGACGCACCCCGTGAAGATGTGCCTCCCCCTGTAGCATCACTTGTCCCATTCCAGGCCTCAGAGTGCCCCCAGTTCAAAGCCCTAGTCCCACCAACAGACTCTATTACTATGTCAATCCCAGTCTGTGCTCAGACCATTACAGCAGCCGTCGACCTACACCAGACGAATGGGCTCAGTAGTATGTTGGCCTCTGGGGACGCTGGAGCTGAGGGGGGCGCGTCACAGGGCATGACAACATCTGCTCCAGGACGGGCCGAGGCTCCCATGGCAGCGGTGCAACTGGAGAGTGTGCTGGACCCCACAGAGCTTTCTACTGTGAGTGCTGAGAGATGGAGGAGCAGAGGGAGGGGATGGCTGAGAGGGCAGAGATCCCCTAGGGTTCTTTATCGCCTAAACAAAGTCGGTCTCAAGAAGCCTTCAGACAAAATGTGCAGACAGGACCCTGTAGCTCTGTTTAGTGTTGGGATAGCAGCATTCATTGGTAAAAATAGCTGTGACTAGATGGCTTATGTATTATAGAAAGCATTTCAAGACTGTTGGCTAAAATGAATCTCTCAACTTCAAGTAAATGTTTGCATGTTTTTTGGTACATGAGATTCGGCTCCAAATTGTATGCAATTATAATGCAATTGGTGTTAAAAGGCAAGTGTCAAGGCAAGAAAATTAAATCAGTCTGATTTAATTTTATATTAAATCAAGCTGATTTAATATAAAATTAAGAAATCCCAAACTGGCCCCAAGAAACTCAAGAATAAATTACTCTTTTTCCACTTAAGATGGTTTGAAACTTGTGCTTCCCTAGAACTGTGTGTTATTTTCTATTTTTTAACACTCCAATCCTTAAATTAAGATTTAAGTTGCCTCCTTCCACCATCTCTTCACCCTCACTGTTAATGTGCCCTGCATGACTTTTGGATGCTTCCCTACTTGTAATAGTCGTGGTGGTTGTGTGGTATAAACTGTGATTGGATAGAAGTGGTATTTTGATTCTTGATGCCCGCTCATAAAATTCATAGCAGAACCTTTAACTGATTTTAAAAAATGCTTTACCTGGTATAATAAGAAGTAAATCACTTTTGGTGTATTATCCTTAAACTGTTGCATGTTTAGTCCTCAAAGATACTTAGAATGAAGCGAAACAGGAAACCAATCATACACATTTATCTATAGAAGAGTTTGTATTTCTTTTAAAGGTTTTATTTATTACCAGATATCTTTTATTTTAATTTTTTTTGTAAGTTAAATATTTTGTGTAGTCTATTTACCCAGTGTAAAGTGTTTAAGTTTGAACCATGTAACATTTTTAAAGTGGTTAATTTGCTTGTCTAATTGAACTGGTGGATGTGCGCAGCCTCAGTCGATGGCCGAGGTCCTGGCTAAGAAAGAGGAGCTGGCTGACCGGCTGGAGAAGGCCAATGAGGAGGCCATAGCCAGCGCCATCGCTGAGGAGGAGCAGCTGACCAGAGAGATTCAGGCAGAGAATAACGACCTGGAAACTGACAATGAAAGTGATTTTACTGTAAGATTACTCATGCTTTATTTGTTTAACTTCACCATGTTAATTTTTAATAAAAAATTAATTGATTAAATACAACTTTCCACCAAAGGCTAACAGTTGTGGGGTTTATGGAGGCAACATCGATTGGAACGATATGTTGGCTGAATTTGATGGTATGGAATGTAACGTCTAAATTACTTTTTTTTTTTTTTTTTGTTTATGTAAGAGTCACAGAGGTCAGTATATTTGAATTGGTTTCCCTTTTTGTAGCTCGAGAATCTTGGCGTCAGAGTACCTCTTGGGGGGATATGGTAGAGGAAGAGCCAGCCCGCCCTCCTGGACATGGAATCCACATGCATGAGAAATTGTCGTCTCCATCACGCAAAAGGTAAAATATTTTTCTTTTATGCAGATTTTCCTCTGTTTGGTTTAATAAAGTGATTTCCCACAATATTGTTTTGTTCTGCTCTGCCATTTCAAACAAAATGTCAATCTGATCAGATGTAACTACTTAACGTTTGAGAAGCAATTTGGCTGTTGTCAGGAGCTGTTTGCAAATTATATTTTGTTGTTCAGGGGATTTTAGGACATGAATGTTCTCTAACCCAGAACTAGTATTTAACTTTTTTTTTTTGTGTGTCTTTCAAAAGTAGTATTGTTTAGTTTGTATAGATAGAGTTGAATCATAATTAGTTCAGCAACTTACACACATCAATAAATATTTGTGACTGGAAGTTAGCTACAATCAGTTCTGGAGCTAAACGGACAAGAAATACCACAAAAGGAAGCCTAAACAATGTGCTTGATTTAAACGAATAACTACCTGACAAAGAGATGGTATTTTTCAACTACTTTTGTAACATTTGTACCCCAGAGTGTAAAGGAATCGTTCCAGTATTTCCTTGAGAATATTTACATAAAGAAGTAACACACATTAATTCACTTTTTTTTTTCTCGGCTTTCTTAAACTGAAACCTTTACAGCTACTTTCATTGTTCCCGACCTTGCTATTTGTGATAATGACACCTGGCATAGCTTGAGACATGAGGAAGTGAGGAAGATTTTATGGAACTTTCCTGTCTGAATGGTCAATTTGTATTAGGTTCAAATGAGTGTAATTCTGTACCAAAACCTATCATTATCATGTTTATTTGTGCATTTTTACTCCTGTTAAAAGATGAAGTGTCATTGCCCTCAGTTTTTTCAGAAAAGAATTGACCAAAGTTATCAGAAAGCAGGCCAAGCCATCAGTTTAATTTTTAAGCATCTGCCTTACAAAGGTGAATATGGAGGTGTGGAGGTGAACCTACATACACATACACATGTTATCTACAGTCAATACTGTCTGCAGTGACTGTAGATAACAACATAAAGGGTGATTAAGTGATCTTCTTAAAGGGTAATTGCTGCAATATTTCAGGTCTAGCTTCATTGGTTCTGAAGCTGTTGTCCTCATGGAGGAATTTTTTGATACGTCAACCTTCCCTTTTTCCCCCCAGTAATTGACATCATGTTCATAAATTAGTTGGTTTTTTTTGTTTTGTTTTCTTAAATCCCTCGTCATTTTTTGCAACCTCCCACCATTTTAAGGCAGGTCACTGAATGATTTCTTTCCATAATTTTTACAGAACAATTGCAGAGTCAAAGAAGAAACATGAGGAGAAACAACTGAAGGCACAGCAGCTGAGGGACAAACTCCGTGAGGAAAAGACTCTCAAGTTGCAGAAGCTCATGGAGAGAGTAAGTCAGCTGGCCTGATGGCTAGGTTACTAAAGAAACTTTATTCAGGCTATACTCACACTGGCTCACAACGAGCATGTCTTTCAACATGCCTCATAGAATCACTAAATATTAAAATTCTCTCCTGTCACATTTAGGCCAGCTGGCCGCAGCCAGACATGAGATCTCTTGCCAAAATCTACGGCCTTTCATGAAGTTTGTTTTCATTCTCCAAGCCATAGCAAAATGAAAAAGTCGTAGAATAAATTGGGTTAACCACATAAATTTATAAAGTGGTGTTTATTCTTATTAATCCCCACAAGGACACGCAACTGAAGGCAGTAAATGGGGGCAGAGGGATATCACTGTTTAGTCTTTATGAATCTATTATGCATTCTTCTAGTCTCACCTCACCAGCTGATCACTCTTCACTTTCTGTAGGAAAAGGATGTGCGAAAATGGAAAGAGCAGTTGTTGGACCAGCGTCGGAAGATGATGGAAGAAAAACTTTTGCACGCCGAGTTCAAGAGAGAGCTGCAACTCCAGGCCATTGTGAAGAAAGCTCAAGAAGAAGAGGCCAAGGTAGAGAAGGGAATTCCTAAAAAATTCTAACAATGTGTTCTTTCCAAAATTTAAGTTTGAATCCACATCACTTTGTTTATGTTGTGTGTTCTTACCATTTTCTGTTTGCAACATCAGGTGAATGAAATCGCTTTCATCAACACTCTGGAAGCCCAGAATAAGAGGCACGACGCCCTAGCCAAGTTAAATGAATATGAACAACGCCTTAATGAGCTGCAGGAAGAAAGGCAGAGAAGACAGGAAGAGAAACAGGCTAGAGATGAGGCAGTTCAGGTTGGGTTTTTATTTATTTCACGTTTTAGTCTGTTTGTATTTTTAATTTGCCAGTTAAACTGTTAGCTATGTCTACATCGAGTTATTTTTCTTTTGCTCTTGTAGGAACGCAAGCGGGTCTTAGAAGCAGAGCGGCAGGCAAGAGTGGAGGAGCTACTTACGAAGAGGAAGGAGCAGGAGGCTCGTATCGAGCAGCAGAGACAGGAGAAAGAGAAAGCCAGGGAGGATGCAGCAAGGGAAAGGGCCAGGTTTGTGCTCTAACATTGCTTAAATTTGGGTGTGTTTAATCTTGTTTTTGGACACATGTAAATTCAGTCCTGTTTTGATAAAATTCTGAATTACTTTTTTCCATTATGCAAGAATATCTACTTTAACTACTTACTAAAATGTGAAAAAGTTCAGAGTATGACTACTTTAATCTCTTACTAAAAATCAGCAAATAGATGTAAAGCATTTGTCAATTATTTGTTATATTATTAAATAACATAAGGTATGTATGTGAGCATTTACATTTAATTACATCTTTTTAAATCTAAAGAGACCGAGAGGAGCGTCTGGCTGCTCTTAGTGCCGCCCAACAAGAGGCCATGGAGGAGCTTCAGAAGAAAATTCAAATGAAGGTGTGCATTTTGCTGTTTTTGCAGACATGCTCCAGGAATATCCTCTTTCCTATTAAACCTACATTGTTTTCATTGTTTTTGGATTTCTCCCAGCATGACGAGAGCAGCCGAAGGCATATGGAGCAAATTGAGCAAAGAAAAGAGAAAGCTGCTGAGCTCAGCAGTGGTCGACATGCGAACACAGACTACGCCCCTAAACTGACACCTTACGAGCGGAAGAAACAGTGCTCACTTTGTGGTGTTGTGGTATGTAACGTTTCAGAGCTTGTTGTATCGTCTTGTGTATCATTTTGCTCAAACATTCAAATGGAAATTCCGCATTAACATAAAATTCTCCATACAGCAAAATAATACAAAGGGTCAAATTAGCTAAAAGTGGAATATCTATTCTGTAACTTTAAATGTGTCAACAGCTAACTCTGAATCAGACTCAAATGTGTGACAAATGCCATATGTCATTGACAATTTACATAAAATAATTCTTAGGAACATTTACCAAGAGTGGCATTAGCATGATGCCAACCAGATCATCATAAACATCAGAGCAGCCATCACAATGTCTATAGCTGATTATCCACAAAGAATAAATGATAACTGCTGATGAACAATAGGAAACAGCGGAAAAGATCCAAGCAATATGGCTAAGACTAATAAAACACGCTAGACAACAGAAGATGGCGGAAACCGGCCATCTGTGAAATCCTGTGACTTGTCATTAAAGATGGATGCTGATTTACCAAATATTAAATATTTTTCCCTTTCAGCCACACACTATTTAGCACAACTCTGTTGGGGTTATTTCAATGCTGAGAATCACATGGTGGAAATGTTGTGTAAATGATTAACATTGCATTTAGACACACACTGTTAAGTAAAATTGATGATGATAATAGGATTTGCTGACCTGAATCATTATTTGATGTTGGCCTGTTTAATTATAAAAACAGGAAAAGGAGTAATGGACCGTTTTTTGGGCTTTGGTAATTTGAAGCAACTTTGATGCAATATTTGGCTGTCTCCATAGGAAAAATGCTGACTTGGAGGTTATTCAAAGGATTTTCAAAGAGTGCTCATTTAAATGTTGATTTAGCAGCATTTATTAAACTGATGTATAAATTACTATATTCCTTTTTTTTTTTTTCTTTAAAGCATCTGGCAGTAAATTGCACAAGCACACATTTATCTTTGATTAACTGGCTGCCATTATAATAAGGGTGGGACACCTTGGCACTTCCAACCGGCATCAGATAAAGAGAATGGTCAAGGGCAAAATAGGGAATCTTGTTAAAATGTTAACTGACCTTGGGCTGACATCTGACACCAGAGATCACGGATGGGTCAGCAGCGAGCACTTTATTTAATGACATTAAACACAAACCACCTCAAATGACCAGTTTGCAGAAAATGATTAAAAACTATTGCTGCTTTCACTACTACTTCTTTGTGTGGCAATTTATCAGACAAGCTCTATAGTAACTCCACCTTGAAAAAATGTTCATACCCTTTGAACCTTTGTGCTTTCAAGTTACACAATGTGCAAACTTCCATGTATTTGTTAGGGGTTTTATGTATTAAACCAATACGACATAGAACATCATTAGTATGTGTAAGTAGTAGTTCCAACTCAGAATCTGTGGCAAAACACCCATTCAGACTCAGAGGACAGAGCAAAACATTCAATTTCTAGAAGTGCAAAGCCATTAGAGACATTTTACAGAATATGCAGTGAAAAGTGGTTTTAAAAAGTATTGAATTTAGTTAATCCTTAAATTATTCATATTTAGAAGTAAAATATTTTTAATTCATTTGCTGATCATTTTTTAATGTTTCCGCTGATATTTTGACAATGTATTTTTGATAATCAGCTGAAGTCATTGAGACTTGACCGCTTTCTTACAATTACCTTGATCTTTAACTCCCTCAAAATATTCACATTTTGTATTTGTAGCTGTGATTAGTTTAGGCTGGACTCCAGTTGGGCCACTCCAAAACATTCATATTTTTGCCAATCATAAACCTCCAGCCCTAAACGGAGTATGAATAATTTTGTAACTAACTGTAAGCACAATATATACTTTTCAGATTTGTATTTGTTAAAAAAGAAAAGCTGAAACACATGGATAATTTTTCTCCGTCTTTACAAGTACGCGCAGCTTTGTCTTGATGTTTTTACATAAAATCCTAATTCTAATAAATCTATGGTAGAAACAAAAATGTGAAATAATTGAGGAAGTATGAATAATTTTGCAAGGCACTATTTATCCTGTGCAGGTAAAATAGTGACAAACACAACCTTCCTGAAGTTGGAGTTAGTGCAGCATGCTTTGTACAATTTATTCTCTAAACTGAGGTTTAGCAGCCATAGATTGGCCCATTGTGCTTATCTGTGTGATGTATTGTGTCACTAGGGTAGAACCCTTTCTTGCTCTTGCCTCCATTGTGCCCATTGCACTGACCTCTGACCACTATGTTTGCTTTTGCAGATCACCTCAGAGGTGCACCTGTTCAGCCACACCAAGGGCAAGAAGCACCAGCAGGCTGTGCGAGATAGTAGTAGCATCCAAGGCCGGGAGCTCTCTGATGAGGAAGTGGTGCGTATCACCAACACGCTGCTGGGAACAAACATCCCTTTATTGTGTCAGAGACTAGTGCCCTGCTGCCGCTTGTGTTTTGTAAATAGACAAAGTGAAACAGCAGTTGTCCTTTTGACGTAGGCAATGTGATCGTTTATGGATCCTATTATATCCTGTCACAGCACTGTTGCTTGCTTTGTGAGGTTAGAAATGTACATAGTTAGGCCTCAGTGAAGGTTTGATGTTACCCTGTTGTCCCTAGGCCTTTTTTTTTTTTTTTTTGTCATAGTGGCTTTCTGTGGGAAAGCAGCTTCTTATTGCAAGGCACTCTATCAGGCTGCAATATGAGATTGGCTTTTCAGTAAAGCTCATTGTGTGGCTGACAACTGTTGGTGCTAGAAGCAGCCCCTTTGGTCTTCCTGCTCCTTTTATTTTACCTTTTAACACAGAACAATCAATACCTCTGACTTTTTGCTCTCTGCATTATAATAATTATTTCCTCTTATCTCACTATTTTTAGGCACTTACTGCATTTTTACTTCCCTATTAAGTCATTAGGAGCATACATTCAGATTTACTTGCACTATTTTATAACATTGTCACTGTTTTTCTAAAAGGTGTAAATCTAGTTTTTTAATCAAAATTGTAGAATATTCAAATTAATCTCATCGTTTTTAGTTGTTATTCCTACTGATCTGTTGTTTCAGTGAAATACTTTAGCACAGCTTTGGAACTATGCAGCTATTGTCAAACTTAGCACACACTTACATTTTTGTTTTATTTCTGTTTTTTACTCAAGACTTTTGGGTAAAGTTTAAAATGTGATTATTGCCTAGATCAGATTAGAAGGAAGAATGTACTACAGTTTACATTTTTATTTTATTGATCATCTCTGTCAACTTCATATGACAATTGTCTGATTATATTTACTTTTTATGATCTGTCTTGCAGCTTTTACAAACTGTATGGTGGGTCTAGTTGCCTTGAAGATAGATTTGTTCTATGCAAGTGGGAAATCTAGTTTGTATTCACCTGTTTTAACAAATTCTATCCATTTGACATAATTGAATTACTACATTATTGGCTGTATTTGGATCAGGCAGCAAATTGGACTGCCCATAGGAATTCTACAAAAACAAAGATTATATATATATA
>CAEFZY010064653.1:0-29946 GCA_903066815.1 Brachyrhaphis roseni | reverse complement strand
TATATATATATATATATATATATATATAATGTATACACACACACACACACACAAAGGTTTCTATTCTGGAATATAGTTTTTAGGAAAATCTTTTTTCCTTTCTAGCAAGAAGTGCAATAATCTCCAGGCAGAAAGAGGATTCTCTCTCAAATTGCAAAAAAAACCCCCATTTAATTAAAGAAAAAAATCTGCTGGTTGTGAATGAAAACAAATAAACACAAACTGAGGTCATTTGTTCTGTTTATTAGTCAGGTTTCACAAGGCTTGATGGTTAAAATAACTAGATCACAAACAGAAAACGAACCCCGTCTAGAAGGATATGTGGCAGTTTATGCCTTGATGTTTATATCTGTAAAAAGGTAGATGCCAGAAAAGTAAAAAAGCGAGTTCGTCAGCCTCCCAGCTGGAGGAATAACATCATAGCTTGGCTCTAAATGAAAGAATAAAGCAGAAGTAAACCATTCAAATGCTTTCAATCAGGCGTGCAACATTTGTTTCTCCCAGCAGGACCTCCTCCCTCATGTTACAGGAGTACAAATAAGAAAATCAAACAGGTTTAGGCTCCATGCAATGCTCTGGGGGTCCTCCCTGCATTCAGCTACCTGAAACCGCAGCTATCTTTAGGGTAAAAGAGCGGCTCAGTCTGCAGGCGAGTTGAGTCGCTGCTTTGTTGCTGAACTCCTCCCACGGGAGCAGAAAGCAGCGCACATGGTTGCTGTTTCTTTCCCTTTACATCAGATAAAGACCCAGATTCTTTTTTCCTCCCTCTGGCCTGAAACACCTGCGTCAGGGTGGAATAAAACTAGAACCGTTTTATAACTAGAGATGCACCAATCCAATATTTAAAAAGAAAAAACAAGTAAATTCCCACCAAAAATGTCAGAAATTTTCTAGAAAAAAAACAAGGAAATTTCTGAGTTTGAGAAGTCAAAACATCAAATACTTAGATTAATCTAAAAACTTGGATATTTCCAAAAGTCTAAATTTCTTAACCTTTGAAGCTTGCCCTGATACAACCTAATCAGTTGAATCAAAATTTGTGTATTTTGCAAAACTGCAATGGAAACACTATTTTTCACATCACACATTGTGATCAACCGGATGTTACTACTGACAGAAAAGACGTCGAAGACGACAGGAAGTAGTCGGATGATGGCAATGACGTATCGTGAACAAACTTATTCATATAAAGTGTGTTTTTTCAACATGCACAGAATGTTTTTGTAATGGAAATGCAGCCGGTGACCGTACAGGACATCTTATACTGCTGTCTTAAACTGTTTTTATAAACATTTGAAAATATGCAAATTTTTTCTCAAATTAATCTCAAACTTTCTACATGTTTTTCTGCTCATTATCCCCTCTGCATGTGTTAAAACTCTGCAGAAAAGGACAGAGGTAAACGTCCTCCAGTCAGAAGTTTTACCTTCATGTCAGAGACTCTGTGAACGCAGATACCATATCTGACTTCCTGCATGTAAACAGAACCTGTGATAATCCTGCAAACGGTCCAACAAGGCGTGGAAAACCCAGCCCAGTTAGAGTTCTGCTGAGGCAACATGTGATGGATTACCCTGGAGCTAAAGATAACTCCTTAGCTCCAGATAAGTTACAAAACACTTAAGTATTGATGTTGACTAAAAACTGCCTCAGGATAGATGGATTTGTAATAATTCAAATAATCTCACTCCTGTTTATAACCACTGCTTAATTATTTCTGTTTGTAACATTCTGATCACATTTATAGTGAAACTGATAAACTGCCGCATTCTGGCTAAATGAGCTGAATAGTTCATTTACTAACTAAATATTTGGTTCAGCTAAACACAGCTAATATTTTACTAATACCTCAAAGCTAAATATTTTGTCTCAGCCTTGCTCTGATTGGCTAAATCTATCAGAAACTTAAGATACCAATTCAAATACTACTGCTAAAAACCTCTGAATTTAACATTAAAATGAAACTAAAGTGAACCGTCCCTTTAAGACTGGGACTAATGGTCACATGGGCCTGTAACTGAATACAGTCTTTTCTCTCTTGAGTAACACAACAAACCAGGACAAACGTTTATTTCTCTGCGTCCAAAATGCACTTTTTTAATACATATGACAAAATAAATAATTACAATCAATAACTGACTCTATTATTATTGTTTTTACCTAAAATATGTCTTGACTACTATAAGAGGAACTAGTGAACCCTGCAGACCCGCCCAGGTCGACTGTCAGTAGTTGCGGATGCTGAAGAAGCCCACGCTGGTTGGCGACTCTTTCACCGTGACGGTGACCAGGTTCGCCGTGACATCGGTCACAAACACGTGTTCGATCAGGCTGCGTGTGGGTTTCCAGTCCTGGTTCTGGCCCGCCACTGGGTGACCCTGTCCAGCGTACGAAGAGTCGTGGTCGGAGTCCGAGCTGCTCTCCTCTTCGCCCGTGCTCATGTCGGTCATTTTGGCTTTCTTGCTGCCTTTAGTGGCCGTTCTTGCTGGCGGGTTCTGGAGCTCGGAGCAGGACTTGTCCAACCGGCCTTGGACCTTCTGGAATTCCTTCATCTCTCTGAGCTTGTCTCCACCGGCCTGCGGTTTCCTGGCAGGCGGTCTTCCAGAGGAAACCAGGCTTTTATTGGTGTTTGCCTCCAGATTTTGGGCGACTGTGGGTTTTCTCACAGGGATGACTGGACTTCTCAGACCAGACGTCGCGGTGATGCCGCTTGCAGGAGCGTCACCGCTTTGAGACTGCTTGTTCTGAAGGTTGAGGGGCTGGTGGCCTGGATTGGAGGAGTTGTTCTTAGAAGACTGGGAAGCCCCTGCTTTAGTACCGGCTACCCGCTGCACTGCGGACCCGGTGGAGTGGGGCTTCTTTAGTCCACTGGGTGGGCTCAGAGTGTGCTGAGTGGTTCCTTGAACTGGATGTTTGGTGGTATTCACATTCAGAGCAGCTACTCCTTTGGATTTACAAGTAGCTGTTTTCAAATCCAGACTCCCTCCACTGTTCCCGCCGGAGATGGACAGCTTCCCCTCAGTGGCATTTCTTCTCTGGTTGGATTTGTTCAAGGCCAGAGACGCGGTTTGGACTGAAGACCTCCCAGATCCAGGTGAGCTTGTGGCGGGTTTAACCGCCCCACCCTGGGTCAGCGGGCTCCTGTACGGACCAGGCGCCGCATCTTTGGCTGAGCTGCGGTGGAAACCCATGAAGGTGAAGCTCGCTGGATGAACCGGCTTCTTAATCGCCCCTGGAAGATCCGTCTCTTTGGCGGTCTTCAGGACTTTGCGCGGACCCTTGTTCTGCTGGAACTCCTTCGCCTCTGGAGGCAGGGGCTTCCTGTTTCGCTTCCTCGGGGGCTCCTGCTTTGCCATGACGATCTGCGCCTTCTTCTGAGGGACGGGATGTAGCTCCCGTGGCCTGACGGTCGGGCTCGCCTGTTTGGCCTGGCTGTCGTCGCCTTCATCTTCATCTTCTGAGGATGAAGACGAAGAGGAGCAGCAGGATGAGGAGTCGGAGGACGAGGAGGATGAAGCAGATGAGGAGGTGCTTGATTTTTGGGGTTCCGGCATATTCTCCTACAATTTTAAGAATAATTGTTTAGCGGTTCATTGTTGTCCAGAAAGCAGATGGCTCTGCTGTGGTCGGTACTTACTATGATCTTTCTGGGTCGTCCTCTGGGTCGTTTGCGTCTTTTAAGCATCAGAAGCTCTTTTTCTTGTTCTCTGATGGGAAAAATATTTTGCATTGAGAGGATAAAACGAGCAGCTAGTGACGCTACCTTTGGTAACTTATGACTCCTGTGCATTCTGGAAAAGTTTATTGAAAGTTTATTGTACAGAAATAACACAGAAAAGGTAGAAATTAAGATTTTTTTGTTTTGCTCCCAAATTTTTTAACGAGATCAGGACTCATCTGGACTACTCTGCTTTTTGAAACTACATTAAAGGTTTTCTTTCATATTTTTCTTGTAATAATAATTGACTTTTGTTAATCTGTGACTTCACTAAATGTATTAAATCAATCAATGAGTCAAAACACCACAAACTGCACAGGGAACCAAGGGTTACCCACTTCTTATTGAATGCTGCCAACAGTCTCGGGTCCAGAATGTTCTCCTGCGGCTCCCAGCTGTTGTGTCTGAAATCAATAGAAAATGACACCCAACGATTAAAGAGTTATTTTCTATGTGGTTCTCAGAAGGAAATATAAGGAAAGTTGGTTTTTAAAGCCAAACTAAATAATTAAAAGCAAAACTGTTGCTGAAATATAGTTGACATTGATTTCCATCAGCCCACATTTGTCTGACCCTTTCTCTACCATTACCATTATTTACTTCATACTAGATGCAAGTTTAGCATTTTTGAAATTGCACTCTAATATTTTAGCTCCAAGTTCAATAATTCATGGAGTAATTTGGTTTAATTTCACTACAGACATCAGGTTTTGATTTCCTAAAAAACAGAAATGGGCTCAGTAGTTTGTTTGTTCACATATGTCCCTAACTTTTATCAGAGTTTGATAACGTAAATTCTTCCAACATAAATCCTCTTGGTTGATGTGCTAACAGACTGGAAATGATGAGTTTTTAATTTTGATAGCAGAAACAAACAAATTTTTGGCTGACTAATAATCACTGAAGCGTAAATCAGTGGTGAAATACAGACTGATTTGGTTTCTTTGCGGAAAATTCAAACTTGAGTAAAACCTGTATGGTTTAGTTATCTAAATTATTCTGGTCACATGTTCCTCATGCACGTATCAGAGCAACAACGCAGGTCAGAACTGTAGCAGAAATTAAACAGTCAACCTGTAAGTTTTTGTTTTTATCATCAGCAGTCGCTCTTCACTTTGAATTACACAAACAGGGCTCTTAAATGTCTGGGTGGGGTGCTGGTGTGTTAGGTCTCCCAAGGTACCCTTGCAACTTCTTGCTTAACATATTACTATATAAATTTCCATTTTTGAACTCAATTTCAGGCTAAAGACTTTGCTATCCCTGCTTTGTCTTGGGTGGCTTGTTCATGTATGGATAAACGAAAGAGTTTTAAATATGATATAGTTTTGATATATTTGAAGACTAAAAATATTGGCAATTCTTGGCTTTAGTTAATTTAGAGAACCTAAATGAGATGTTTTTTTAATTTACATCTTAGATTAAGTGGAAATTGGCCAATTTAAATCTCTAACTGCACTTGTCTTTGGTGCATCAATTTTTAAAGCACCTGCAGGCTCAGTTCCTGATCCCCACTGCATTTCTGAACCTTATTATACGTCAAACAACCTGATTATAGTGCAGGAAAAAAAACCAAAAAAAACGGACTGATCTGATCTGTAATAAGCTTTCTCTCCATCAGTGGAAGTGAACAGCCTATTCTGATCAGCAGTGAGGAAAATAATCCACCCCCACCCTCTGCCAACACACACAAAGGATGTGGTTCCAACAGAAAACCTTGGATCTGGCAGGCAACAGTGTGAACTGATGGAGGATTACAGGGATGGAGCAACAACAGGGACAAAACCTCACATTTTCTGTCATAAACTAGCTGAATAAAGTAGGATTATTTGTTGTTTTTCCAAACTATTGCAAATTTGGATTATTTATGTGCAGAAAACTTATTAAAAATGTAGCAAAATTAATATTTTTAACCGTTTGAATGAGATGAAATCCAACTACTAAATCAGTTTAATGATGCAGGGACAAATCTGCACCAGGTTTCAAAGAAAATTCTGGATTTCTGAACAAAAGAAGTAATAATAGAGGTTCCACATAAAGGCAGAAACGCCAGGTCTGTGGTGTTGTTCTGGGTCTGGACCGAATGAAAAGAGCCAGGGTTCGGTTCTGGAGGAAGCAGCAGGCTCCCATCAGACACGTTGTTGTTGTTTTCATTGTTCGGGCTGAGTAGCACTTACTTGGATGACCATCCCCTCCACTTCACCAGAAACTCCAACTTTCCCTGAAACAAGAGCGCAGAGAAACGGCAACAGCGGCGGTTTGGTTAGCGAGAAGCCGCCGGAGGAAGGACGGAAAGCCGCGGAATGAGGAGGAAAAGGTCGTTTCTGAAGCCCCACCTTTCTGAGTCGTTTGTTCAAAATGCACTCGGCATCAAAAACCTGCTCTCCCACGGCGCTCAGCTCCTCCATGATTGCCTTCACCCCGAAAACGGAGGCTTCCTCAGCAGCCAATCAGAGCAGCGATGGGACAGCACCGGATGTTTGCAGGAAGGCTTTCAAAATAAAAGCGCGGCTCGCATAGATACTATTTTTATCAGTAAATAAAGCAGAAGAATTGAAAAGATGCGGGTAGATTTATTATTATAAGTAGCAAAATCTGGCACGAAAAACAGTGGAATGAAGATGAGGATAAAATTAAGTTATACAAAAAACAACATTAATAAAAAAAAAGGCAAACAGAAGAAAGGAAGCTGAAACAATAGATAGTTATCCATCTATTGTACTTAACTGGCAAAATATGGATAAATTTTAGGTGTGTTTAGAAATATTGTTGAACTATGAAGTATATAAATCTGAAAGAACAGCTGCAGATAGTAGGATGAATGTTGGGAACTGAAGGAAATAAATAAATTTAAGAAAAAAAATGTCCACAAGAGACAGAATGCAGTCACAAATATTCTGTCGCAGATGATATTTTGCAAACCTTGCAGCCCCAGCTGTGTGTGATCAGGTCTATTAATTACAAAGAACTGTAAAAAGTTAATGAGTAGATCTTCAGTTCAGCTGCATTTGTCTTGTCTTGTCTTGACGATGGCTTACTCCTAAAGAATTTCAGGAATTTCAGAAACTTCAGACTGTGAGGAATTTGCTGTTGAGAGGTTAGTGACTAAAGTAACTTCAAAGTGAGAAGTTGAACTGCACAGAAGATTGTTTCAGGATGTTCAAGACGCTCCAAAGAGCTCAAAAGTTTCTAACAGTTCATAGTGAAGAAAACATTTCGGTGGCAAATAAACAAACTCTGCAGGAAGAAAAGGAATCTCCTGCTGAATGGATCAGATTCATCATTTAGCTGATTGTTTGAGAGATCTGGAAAATCATTCATCCATAGGACATGGGGGGGGTTGTGTGCCACCACCAACTGTAACGCATCCTAATTTAAGCCGTATGTGGGTTTATTGTGCCACTCAAAGCTACAGCATAGCAGAGAAATTCTGTTACTTTACTTCTGATTGGTTCTTTTTTAAACTTTTAACCTTTTTAGGTTGAGTTCTTATACGTTTAGACATCTTTTTTGAGTTATGATGTGTAACCATGGTAACGAGGCTTTGTTTTTACAACTGGGTGCAGCTGATTGGCGTCTCAAAGGCTCAAATAATACCTGAACTAGAGCCTTAAATCCCAGAGGAGTTGAAAAGGAGGCTTCATGGATAAAGACCAGGTCAAAATTACAGAAAGAAAAACAGCTTTTCCATTCATCATAAGAATAATACTGAGATTAAATAAGGAGCAGCAAAAGCAAATGAGGTGGATTAGCAGAGCTTTCCAACAACTGATGGTTTCATCCAGGCAGTGCTGTTGTGAAATATCGTCTCTGGTGTCTGGAAATTGAGCCGTTAGCACATTGTGACATACAGCAAGTCTTCAGTCAGAGGCTTCTTCAGCGTTGTTGCAAGATGGACTGCTACTGGAGGTCCTTCTGTCCCACAGCTTAATTATTCTCTGTGAGTTTGGAGGATGTGAGTTACAACAAAATAGAATTTCCCTTTGAGATATATAGTGTTTTTGAAATAAGTCTTAGTGGTTGAACCCCAAAATTAACAAACTTTATGAATAAAAAACATTAATTTTGCTTTTAATTTAAGTTGAAATTACGTTAAAGTTGAAATTAAATATCCCTGCATTAATAAGAGTGTTAAATATGAAAAATGTCAAACTGATCAAATATGTGCACAAACATTTAGAGTTGGCTAATATATTATCTTCAGGTGACATAAATTAGGGTAACGAGTTTGGAGAGGTTTATGGATTTTTTTGTGAAACTTCTTTAATTTTGAAAGTCTAACAGGAAGTGTTGACCTTCTTGATGCATCTTGACTGCGGAACACGGACACAGGCGGGTAAATCAGAACGTGATTGTGGAAATATGACACTCGCCAGCTACCGTAGTCTCATTGTTTATTCTCTACAAATAAATATTTAAAGCAAAAATATTTTTTTTAATTCTTGTTAGTTTATGCAGCACAAACATCTGAGGTATTTTTTTTCTTTTGGAACAAAACTGATATTTAATTACAATTTTATTTCATAGCATGAAACTCAGAATTTATCTGTCATGGTAAAATGCTGCATTATTAACCAAAATAAAAATGCATAACAGTACATTGAAGCTGATTTATGCAGGGTATGGGACGATGGACACTTTTCCCTTTGGTAGATATTTTTCTATGCAAGATGGAGGAATGAAGTTTTCTTTGTGTTATGATCACAGTGAAGTTTGTTTTGACTTCTCTTCTTCTGGTGAACTGTCCAACCTGTAAGAGATGCAGAGCGATAAAAACAATCCCACTTCTACAAGAAAATCCTCTCCAAAAATATAATCCAATTGTTTTTCTTACCTTTTATTTTGTCGTTTTCTCTTGATGATTTTCTGTGTCGTTAATACAATGAAAACTAGGAGAAGAAATCCAACGACTGCAGTCAGTCCAATGAAGGCGTTTTTCCAGAAGTTCCGAGTTTCACCTGAAAGAAGAAGAAAAAAAACATTATTTCTGCATTATTTCTAAAGTTTCTTCAGACACTTTGATATTAGGGCATTTTGAAATATGATTCATTCTTTACCGACTTTCCTCATAATGTTTAACATAAGTATCACTAATGATCATTACATTTACTCAGTCATTTATTCGAATAATGTTTGGGAAAATGTTATTTAAGGATTAAATTTACTACACCATATTTTCAAATTTACTAGAGTAATATTATTAATTATTATTATTAATAGTTTGTAGTGAAAAACAGATGGCATTTTACAATATTTCTTTATTGTATTGTTTTGTCTTCTTCCCTCCATCTTTCTGAGGTTCTTCTATCGCCCCCTGGCGGCCTGTCCTTTGATTGCCCTGAAAGTTGAGTCCCAAACCTAACTAATGAAGAAAAATTAAATATTTCCACACCTGATAAGTGGAGCGTACCTTCAGGTTGAGCCGTCTGTTCGCTGCTCACCAGCATGTGCTGAGTGACGCTCAGGTGGCCGTCGTTGACCTCGGGCTGGATGCCCAGAATGTGGCACATCAGCGGGTAGATGTTGACCGTCTCGAAGGGCCCCACCTCCAGGTTCTGGTGGAAGGCCGGACCCACGGCCCTGAAAAAGGGCTTCATGTCCATCTCCTGGTTGTCAAAGCCGTGCTCTCCTTTGTTGAACTGAACGGGGAAATACTGCAAGGACAGGAGGCGGATGATGTAACAGTCATGGCCCATTTTAGGAGGTTCAATAAGAGTTTAACTTTCATTAAGCAGTCGTTTTAATAAGGACTTCCCAGCCTGGCCTGCTTCCAGCAGAGGGAGATATTGGCTAAGAAAAAGACTTGGTTTCATGCTGCGATGCCTTTTCTGCCTTTATAGTAACTCTCAACTCATGACCCTGTTTAATAACAGATTATTTTCATCTATCTTCTATTTTTAACATCAAACACATATAAGAAACAACCACATAATAATTAACTGTGCTATATTATGGCTATAAGTTATACAAAATAGGCAGAACAGCCAGTTATCTAAGTAATCGCATAACAGTTTTGATGTGCTTATCTTTCTGTGGGATCAACTCAAATCGGCTGGAAGCCATAGAGGGAGAGAACAAAGAGTCGGCTAATGTCCTGATCGCTGCCGCTCGCATCCCGAGACGTCAGATAACCCACTTTCACCGACTCTTCTGTTTCTTCAAACATCTGCAGCCCTTTCTGCTCCTTCAGCCCCGATGTGGCGCTTCACAGTTTGGACCGACAGCATTCAGCTGAGTTGAGTGCAGAGCCAAATGAAAATGCTAATTTTGAATTTCGAGGCATGAAAAGCTTCGCAGAGCATTCGAGAGCTCTGCGTGTCATCAGCCAGGCCTGGATTATCCGTGCAAATGCACTTGATTAAAACTGTAATGTGCCAAGATTAAAATTTCACTCCTGTTTCTGATTGAAAAGAGCTCAGTTTCACAACTTCCAGAGAGCAAATTCTGGGGCTAATTTAATTACGCCGGAGGTCAAGACGGGAGGATGTTTCTGGAGTGAACATGATGGCGCTCCTATCAGTTATAGGCCATAAATGTGCATCTAAATCAATCTGATCATAATCACAACTTTACTGACAGCTGTTAATGTGTTAACAGGGCTGTTATTGAGATGCTACCAGGTTAAAATGGGGCATCCTGGATTTGGCACAAATGGCAATTTATTTTACCCTTTAAAGGGTAAATCAATAGGACTTGCTGTGGGCAGAGAACTGTCACAGAAGCTGTCACTTCAGCTTTAAACTGTCCTTCATGTTGCACGTCAGGCCGGATAGAAGCTGAAACATGAGAGCTGGTGCTGCAGGTTCAGATGAGGTTCAGTAAATTTGGAAATCATCTCACACAGAGTGGTACTCTTACAGCCTTTCACTCTTTCTGTTGATAATAGTTGCCCAAAATTACATCAGACCAGAAAACAAATATTTTTATGCAGAAATGTGGACCGACTGAAAAGTTTGTCTCTGTTCTGTAGAGCATCTGAACTCTGTCTGGGCTCTTTTTGAACGAATTATTGCATCAATGCAGGATGGCATGGAGAAGATTGCTTCCTGCTCTGGGGTTCAGGAAGCCCAGAATAGTTAGGGTGTTTCCAGGCCTCATAGTCCAGTAGACTTGGTGCGATTGGGAACCACGGTTGGAATATTTGTTACATTTTCAGTTGGTGCAGCTCAACTTTGCCAAATGAACCAAAACCCTTTGAAAAACCTGTTCCTCTCCTCATCTGTGGGGGCGCTGCATCAAGAACTACTGAAGGAAACAACAAGAAAACCTATGAAGAGGGAGAGCAACTTCCTTATTTATGAAATGTAAACTAAAATGGAGTGGAATCAGATTTTGGCAGTGGAAGATTTTTCTTTTCTCTTTGGTAAAAGACCATGAGTCATTTCTCCTATTAGCACTAGACTCTCGTGTTTGCTTTGGTTGTATTTACCCAGAATGCCCTGTGGTGCAGTTCTCTTCCTGCTTTTAGAGCAGTTTCCGGTCCGCTTGGTGTTCACATACTCATTCGAACCGCATCAGAGTTCAGTTTCAACTGTACCAAGGCCGAGGTTTGTAGACGGATCAGAGTTCACTTTTTTAGTTTGCATCAGAGTTCGATTCACATTCTCACCTCCGCAAACGAACCAGAGTTTGATTACAGCAGATCAAACAAAGTCTGGTTTGAATGCACCCATAAGTTCGACTGCATTGTTGGTTCTGGTCTGATAAGTTTGCCACTGTTACCATGGTGATTAAAGCAGTTATTGGTTCATATGGCAGCATGAACCATCACCATTTTACATTACTGTGGTAATAAATATTGATTTATTGGTCTGATGGAATATTTTATTATCCATCTGTGTGTAAGGAATATATACAAAAAAAAAAATTTTAACTGAATGGCTGTAGTAAAGCATATCCTAGATTATAATAGCAGAACTATACGCACCCCATTGAGGACGAATCCGAGGTCGGTCCATAAAACAATGGGCAGGATTCGGTCGTTGTTTGAGAAGTGAAGGTGCTCCGGCATCTCCTCCTTCTTGTACACGTGCAGGTTTGGGTGCGCCCCCTTCAGGGCGTTGTAAATGGTCTCCAGCTTTCCGGGCTTGGGCAGCAGCATCCCCGAAGGGCCGTAGTCCAACAGCTGGAAGGACACGTCTCTGAAGGAAAAGCCCGGGATCTTGGACAGGACGATTTCTTCCACATCTGGACCACGAAAGATGGTGGTCATGCCATGGTCGGCGGTCATGATGATGTTTAGCTGTTTGGTCAGTCCGTGTTTTTCTACCGAGTTTCGGATGTAGCCCACTGCTCTGTCCACTTGCTTCACCATCTCTCTGCGTTCCGGTGAGTCGGGCCCGTATTTGTGGCCCGTCATGTCTGGTTCACCAAAGTACAAAGACACAAAGTCCAGATCCTGATCTCTGAACCAGCTCATCACCTTGTCCGTGTTCTCGTACCAGGAGGCCTCGTTACTGTAGTCATAGAAATTGGGCTCCACTTCGCGCACCATAGCAACCTCTCCCTGGTAACTGGAAGCTGTGCCGGGAAAGTGAAGAGAGCCCGTTTTCAGGCCCTGGAAGGGTAAAACACAAAGACTGTATATGACATGTCTGCTGGAAAAGTTGAGAGGTAGGTACAGACTACATCAGCTCATAAAGTTGGTTCTAAAGTCCTCATTCCAGTCCCAATCTGAACTTTTACAGGAAATGTATTATGCAAAATTCACTTATTGTACTTCCATTTGGGTCTTACTGTTTCAAAAAAACAAGCCAAGTGCTTAAATAAACCTACCCAACCATTTTCTGTCAGTAAATTCATATTTAGTGGTGCCTGGAAAATTAGTCATTTGAAAAACTTCTTGCTTATTAAGTCACATTGTATGGTAACTGCACCGTTGCCTAGCAACACCAACCAGCCTCGAAACGGTTCTTTTTCCAGACACCAAAAAACATAAACTTATTACCAAAAAATAGTCATGTGTGTTTTTTTTTGTTTGGTTTTTTTTTGGTGCATTTTTAGAAGCAATAGAAACCCAAATGGAAGTATGAAAACGTGCAAAAGATGAATTTTGCGTAAAAACTGCCTCTGGTGGGTCAGGAAATCCAATCTGTATCTGTATTTAAATACATTTTCCTCCACATTACAGCTGAACCTTAAGAAGAGTTTGCAGCTGAAACTGGGAGGACTCTGAGTTCTGTTTAATGGCGTCTCAAACCTGTCGCTGTGCTGTGATCCAGATGGGCAGCGTGCCGTTGTTCCACCACTCGTTCACAAACTGAGTCTGATAGTAGGTCTTCTTCTCACCCGTGCTGGTGTTGAACCACATGTTGTGGATCACACCGTGGTTCTCAATGTAGCGGCCTGCAGAACAGAACCTTCATCAGACGACTTGCATTCATTATTCACAGCAGAAAACGTCCGTTGGACGAAGTCCTACAGCCAAGTTTGGCTAAGAAGTTACATTTCTTGAGTAGGAGCTGCTAATTGGAGTCAAATTAACAAAGAGAGAACATCCTTTCTATCAATCAACCAAATATTGAACAAGATCTTAAAACACCATACAACAACATAGCAACAACCCATATTAACCAAGAATTTAATTGAATCCTACTATATCATTGCCATCATGTGGGGACAATGCAAAGGAAATGTAGTCTATATTTTCCCCAGCAGGAATAAAGTTGCTGTTTCTGTTGCCGACAGTCCTGGAGGTCTGAGTTGATCTGAGACTGTAGCTCTTAAACAGACCAGAGGAGAGAAAGTTGTTTCCTCCTCTAGGGGCCTCCAGACAGTCAGGGGCCCCTAGAAATGATTTAATTGTACCACAGACCATAGATCTAAACCTGTAGCATTCATTTATAGAAAATGACAATGTTATTAAATTTTATTTAATGCATTCAGCTGAGAAAACAATTCAAAAAATCAAAAAAATCATCTTGATAGTTTGATTGTTGTGTTACCATGGCTACAATATGGTGTAATCTTTGTGTTTGAATTGGATTTGTTCACAAATACATCATAGCAAATAACCAATAATCACTGGTCACTGCTGCTGCAGAAAGCGAAGTGTTTTACCTGTCAGGAGGGTGAAGTGTGTCGGACTGGTGATGGTGAGATACGGAGGAGTGACATACTGAGCCTTGACTCCATCTTTGGCCATCTGGTCCAGATTTGGCGTGTCCACATCCCGGTCGTAGTCCCATCGGAAACCGTCGAAGGAGATGAGCAGGAGCTTCTGCTTCTCTTTGGCCACCGGCACTCCGAGGACCAAACAGGCCAGGAGGACGCAGAGACTCGCAGCCCGCAGCATGACGAACTCCTCACAGATCTGGACTGACCCCGGCCTTCGGCTGAGACTTTAACTCACAGGAAGTCCCGCCTCTTTTCAGTCCTCTGAAAGCCCCAAGTTCTGAACAAAGTTTCCCCAACTTATCTTATCGTATTGATTAGATGGACTTTATCTCAACTCCTTCAGCATTGGGCCTGATGAGGTTTATGAGGCGGTTTTATGGCTGGGACTTGTTTTCACTGTGAATCCCTCGTTCCCCCCCTCTCCTTCATTCCCAGTCGTTTGAGTGTTGAGTACTGGCAGTAAAGCAGATTAATCTCTCCAGGCATGTTGCCTGTTTCTCCTCTAACTCGGTTGTTGATGCCGCCTTTCTGCCCGTCTGTGTCTCTGCGTTTCCGACAATGGGGGAACGACACTTTGATGGCTTTCACCTTGAGTTGGGATGGCGCATGATTGATCTGACATCAGGAAAATGAAGAGAATGAGAGTATATATCTCGTCATCAGGTAGCAGTGGTCCCTCAGGAAGCTAAGATCCCTAATAGACCTATTTGTTTTAATACCTCTGGATGTTATTCGGATTCTTGAGAGTCGGTGGGACCAAAACTGTTTTGGAAATGTTTCATATCAGATCAGTACTCTCAATATCACTGCATTCTTAGATAACCTTATCAATGTCCATCAAGTTTCCAGACAAGCTAACTCTTCAAATTTGTTCTTTATTGTGTTCGTCCTTGACAGAAGTTCAAGGGAATAGTCTAATCTTTATGGAGATAAGGGATAACATTCATCAGCTTTCATTTACCTCATTCATATTCATCAGCTTTCTCATATTAACTCTATCCACCCGTCGTCCACTGTCAGCAAGATTTGGCGAAGTGTTTTGGACTGCTGAGACCCGTGAAGGCTCAGATCTCTGCGATGAGAACTTTATCAAACACACACACTCAGAACTTGTGGGGCAAGCAAACTTTATCTGACCCGCTCAGTCCTGCACAGGATTTCCTGCGGGATTCTCACATTTTCTCCTTCAAGAAAATGTGATTTTTCTTCTTCTTTTTTTGCCTTCAGCTCTCCCTGCTGAGGAATACCTTTCCCACACAAACATCCGACAAAAACAGCCTCAGCTGCTGCAGTCTGTGAGAGTGTGGAGTGTAGAGGCAGTGCATAAATTAGGACTCTGCGTTGCTCATACTGTTGCATATTTCAGCAAAGTGTCTAAATCTACTCTTAATTGCCTTACAGTCATGAGAGGAAAGGACTGAGGCAGACGTAAAAACCTTTCTGGCTTTAGTTGGATCTATCAAGGAAAGTATCACAATGTCCAGCTGGAAGGAAACCATCAATGTTTAGAGACGCAGCTGTTGCTGTCCATCAATTTCAAAAGGACTTTTTATCCAAATATTGTCATACGAACGTGGAAAACATTTAAAGGGGCAGTAACATGTATTTCTCAGGCACAAAATCAAATTTTACAGCATAATCATATAACTATCAGTCCTTATAAAACTGATATATATGTTAAACTTTACTTTGCAATTAGAAGCCTTGAAATTCTGCCTCTATATCTTTAAGAAGCTCTGCCTTCAGCACTTCTTTACAACAATGCTCCTCATTATGCCGTTTACAGCTGAGACGCAGTTTGTGTTATGAGCTCAGATTTCTCAAACATGCATGAAAGAGTCAAATCAAAACATCAGTCTTGTTTTTGAAGAGGAAATAACACAATAACATGATTTAAAATTAAAAAAATATATAGATTTTACCCCCACTTTAAGATATCTACAAACACACGGGGAAGTTTTGACTCATCTGGAGTCAAAAAAATTAAGCTTTTAAATGTATAAAAGCTTCAATTTAAATTTTATATATTTCAAACAGATAACAAGTAAAAACTGAAAAAAATAATAAGACAAATAGTTATGCCACATGCAATTTTATACAATTTGTTCAAAAAGAAGCAGGGAGAAGATAAAATATTGTTTGATGTTAATTGAAACATTTAATTATTGTAAAAGATTCTACTTCTAATTCAATAACTTCCATACTGTTCAAATAAAATTATATTTTATATAAGGTTAAATTTAAAATAACATATTTTTCTTGGCTGATCGTTTGTTGTTTTTTTTTATTAAAAAAAAAACAACGTTTTTTTCTTTGTTGTTTTTTTATTGCTCATTTTTCTGTTAAGCAAATTTATTTTCAGAATGTCAACATGCACAATGGAAATGCAACTATTGGTAGGAATCTCTCCAAAATCCCAAAAGCAGACATCAGTTAGCAGGTCAAAGGTTAAAGTTCATTACGGTTCAGTTAGAAGAATTATTTCTCGTTAGGAAAGGTTGAAGGAGAAAGCAGAAGAATAAATCTGTAAGAGGGCAAACACAGTTTACTGTCTCGGCCTCCAAACTGTATTTTCTATTTGATGACATAAATCTTAGAAGATTAGACCTTTCAAATGGAGATGAAAAGATGAATACGAAGGAAATATGTTTTTGTCTAATCCTGTTAAAGCCTTTTTAGTTGCTCCAGACGCTGCGCTGAAGCTACATTTTTAGAAATAAAATGTTTGCTGTGTTTCATCTTTAATGCCTTCTGGATGCCAGGATTTACTCTAATCTTTATACAAAGGAGCTAAATGTCACCAAAATGTTTAAAATCAAGCTTTTAAAACAAAAAAAAAACCCAACATATTTTTCTGCAGAAGTAAAGGCAGTTTAAATAAACCACATTTTAAAGTCTGAGGAGGCTGGTGGGTGTTGTCAGGTTGCACCTCACTCTCCAATTCGCCTGAGAAACCAGCAGACTTTCCCACACGCCTAATCTTGAATCAGAATTGCTGATGAAAGACGAGTGAGATCCAAATTTAAAATACATAAACACAACCACACCTCTGCAGGATGAAAACAAATCCTCGGCTGCATCTGTATTCAGCTCACTTTGGAGTTTGAATGGAGGCTGCTCTGCTCCCCGCTGTGGCTGGAAGTAGACCATCAAGTTCATGCCAGCGTGCTGTGATCGATGCGTTTTGAATTGTGTGCAAACAAACTTTTAATGCATGAATGGCTTTTTATCAGATTATGTGCATGCAGGTCCAAGTGTAAACCTCCAAACCGCAGGGAAACTCGACTGGAAGTGCACATGTAGTAAATAACCGCTACAAATGCAGCATTTTAACGGGCCTGTTCGACATACTTAATCGCCGTCATGCTGTAGAAACCCGCTGTGCAGTTCTACCTTGTTTGGCTGCGTGCAATGAAAAGGTGGGAAATAAAGTCAGAACCATCTGTGGGATCGTAAACACAAACCGAAATGTGTCGCAGAAATCAGGGAAGACGGCGTCTTTTCCATGGACCTGTAAGCGTGTAACGGTTCGTTTAGCAGCTGACATGGTGGAGAAAACATGACATGGTTAAAGCAGGCAGACCACTCATAATAATAATAATAATAATAATAATAATAATAAATACAAACACGTGACTGTTGGGTCAGCTGTCCTCCAATAGTGTTTCCTCAAAATTGCAATATTTGTTACATTTTCAACTGCTGCAGTTCTCTTTCAGACTTCACTGAGTCAAACCAACCAAACCCTTCGAAAAAGCAATTCCCCTCCTCACCTGTGGTGGCGCTGCACCACGAACCACTGAAAGAAACAACATGAAGAAGACACTGAGCATGGCTTCATTTTTCACAAAATGTAAACAAAAATGTAGCGGCATCAGATTTTAGCAGTTGAGGATTTTTCTTTTATCTTTGGCTAAAAACTAAAGTCTCTTTCACATAAAGTCTGAAGTAAAATCACATTAACCATAGAACTGATTCCAATTTTTTTTTCTGGATTTCCATAAATGTATTAAGACTCATAACCCAAAAATCAAGAACTGTGTGGCAGTGTATATATATACATATATTTAAATAAGACTTTAGTATTATTTTTGAATAGTGTTTAGGTTCTTAATTTAGAAACTCCTTCATGGGTTCTTGCATTATTTCCACGGATCAATGGTCCCTTGTTCCTTTTATCTGGCTGGGTGTTAACTCACACTAATTGGTAACAACTGCTCCACCTTTAGCAAGTACAAGGACATATGGGCAGAGATGGGAAGAACAGAGGAGAAACAATTATTGTCATATTGGTTAATTAGAAGTAATTTTTCAAATGACGGCATGAAAACAATGCAATGCTGTGAAAGTAAATGAGCTTTCAGATAATGAATAAAATGTGCAGCTTCCCTCTGCTTTATCAAACTCCATCATGAAGCTGTTTTACTCCAGTAAACTTTGACTGCTCCAGGCTGCAAAAGTATGAAGAAAATATATTTATTTATGAAACCGAGGTCAAAACAGGCAGCATTCAGAGAAACTGGGTTGAGTTTGTAGCTCATATGAGAATCTGGAACATATTTTTGAAATTCTTTGCTAGTTTATAGGAAAATGTTACAGCCAAAACAGCAGAATGAATACATACATAAAGACCAAATGTTTGCTTTTATTTCAGCTGTTCCCAAGCAAATTTATAAGTCAGTAGATAAGTAAGTACACCGATAAAGAAATAAATAGATATATGAACATAAATAATTACCCAGAGACTGTAGGTAAATAAATGTATTTATATAGATAGATGATTAAGCAGATAAATGGATAAATAAAGATATACAGTTAGTAGCAGCATCCTAATTAGATGATCCAAAATCTCAGTAATATTGATACCAAGTCAGTATTGGCATCAGATCAATATTAGTTTTGTAAGATATTCAATTTCAGATTTTTATGTTATCTAATTTTTGCATGGCAAACATTCAGTGATTTATAAACTAACAACAGTATTTTAAAGTCTATTCTCTCGATGTCGGGACTTTAGATCTGCTCTGTCTTCCTGGTTTTAGTCAGAACTCCAGCAGCAGCGTTCTGGATCAGCTGCAGCTGGAGGATTGGTTTTTTTAGGCAGACCTGTTGCAGTAATCAATGTGACTAAAGATAAACGCATGAATGAGTTTCTCTAGATCTCACTGAGACATTAGTCCTCTAATCCTGGAAATGTTCTTCAGGTGATAGAAGGCCGACTTTGTGACCGTCTTTATGTGACTCTGAAGGTTTAGATCAGATTTCAGCCTGATCTCTAGTTTCCATCTGTAAAAACATTCATGATCTTGATTTGGCCCAAGATGAAAATGAGTTTGACACTCCTGAATGTAAAAGGTGATGGATTCTGCTGACCCCATGTTGCCATAGGGACTGGACTCTTCTCCCCTGTCACACATTCGTACCTGCAGCCATCCCATCACGGTCCCGGTGTCAGCTCTGTTCCTTCATACTGTAAACATGTGATGACAGCAGAGAGCCGAAGATTCCCCGTCCTTTAAATAAAAACCATCCCTGTCATTCAAGTCGCTGCTGGTTTGCACGGCGAACATGAACGGCCGTGTCAGCGCTTCGTCAAACAACGCTGACCTTGAGCGTCTGTTTGTGGCTGAACAAAGCCTCACAGTGAATACGGCTGCTGTAATGTGCGCTGACATTGATTTGATAACAGTGAGATTAACATATAGAGAGGCTGCAGTCGTTTCCACCTGAAGTGCACAGCGCAGCACACACAACATACATTATTAAAAGTGAGCGGCAGGAAAGTGACAACAAATATTTCCATATTATAGCAGCTTTTCCTTCAACAGGCTGCAGCTGTTGCATGTAATTATTATCTGTTCAGTGGAGCTTCGTCTTCAGTTTGACCTGGAGTTACTGGAAAATAATCAGACTTCTGGTCAATGATCAACTAAAACTAATGTTCGTAAATGGCTGCTATGTACTTTTACCTCCCTGCTTCTCGTTATCCTGACTCTCTAGACCAATCAGACGGACATAAATGCCAACACTGTTGAAATGTTTTTCTCTTTATATGAGGGAGATTAGTTTGCTTTACGTAGAAAAATGATCTCTGACAGCATTATGTGAGGAATCCAGATGATTCAGACTCTTCAGGTCTGATGCCTGTTATTAAATAAAGCTTTCTGTGGCCATCATGGGTCACTTCACTGCACAAAACACAAAATCCTACCAAGTATTTCTGACTAGTTTTTAGTGCAAATATCTTACTACACTTGAAATAAGACAAAACTAACTTACAAGTAACTTTTTAAATATTTTTGAAAACATACCAGATTCATTGGCAGATTCTTTCACCTGTAAAGTGAGAAAAATGTCTCATAATTGAACAAAATAGACCTTGTACCTTTTTAATATCAATACTAAGTAATTGTTGACTTAAAGTAAACTCATATATCTTGCTAAAAAAATTACTTGTAAATAAATTTTGTCTTATTTCAAGTGTGCTAAAATATTTGCACTAGAAACTCAGCAAAAATACTTGGTAAGATTTTGTGTTTTTGCAGTGTAGATAATTCCAAGAGCATCAAAATAAAAATAATTTATGGGTAAATTTTAGGTTTTTTTAAACTAAAATTGTTAAAAATATATGTTTTTTTTTTTAGTTTAGACAATAAACTAAGTAATATTTAAATAGAACATAAAAAAAGAGTCATAATTATTGTTGAAAGGGGATGCTTAAATTATTTTAGATCCAAAAGAGGTTTTAGACATTTGCTTTAATAAAAGAAAAGTGTCCTGTTTGAAAATCTATAGGGCCTAAAATCAAAATACTTTATCCATTCTCATCAATAGGACTCTTTCTTTTAAAATACCTTGCTCAATTTAGTAAAGTTTAATAAATGAATTAATAACAGATAACAGATTTTTTTTTTGAGTAAAAGTCAATGAATAGATGTAATCTGTTTACTGGAGATCCTCAGAGAATCACAAATGGCCTCCGTGCCACACTTTGGACACACTGGAACCAGGGAACCAGTTACTGGATTCATAAAGTTCAAAATGCTTAACATTCACTGATTTAATCAATTTGCTGCTGTCGACACATAAGTGGAGCAAGTGTCACTAATCTTGTTTTCAAGCTTCAGTTTGTATTCTGTCTGCATTTTGGCCCAAAAATAAGCTGCCAGCTTCATGTCAGAGAGGACATGTCATCATCTCAGGTGAACCTGCGGGAGATTGCAGCTGAAATCACTCCATCAAGCTCTTCAGCCGACTGGTTGGTACAAACAATGAGACAATGTGATGAAATCATTGTTTTCTTGTGATTCAGACAGTTAGCTGCAGAGGAAAGCATCGAAACCGCGGCTGAAAGAAGAGCTTTGTAGCATCTGAGAGGACAAACGTCTTCATGTTGAGAGATGAATGATAGATTTAAAAAGATCTTTCTTTATTTTTTTTTTATCTTGAATGCAGAGAATTGTGTATATTTTAATAGCTTTGGCTTAATTATTGCTCTGAGTGTGTTTCAGTTTGCACACTCCAATTCATGATTAATCAATTCCTAGATAAGTTTTTGTCTCTAACATGACCAGAAAGAACAACAGAAGTTATGAAGAACACTGGAAATATTGAATCTTCATAGAAATTTGATGTATTTTCTGATAAAAGCCTTTGAAACATATAAAATGTCTTTAATTGTTCTTAATTAGGGGTCCGAAAATTAAATGATCTGCAGACAAAAGTAGCTGAGGCATCAAGAAACAAAGAGGCTGTCAAAGCCAGCTGCTTCAACAAGCTGCCGCACAATAAAATGCAAATTAACCCAAACATTCTTCCTTTATCTTGTACACTGAAAGCTTGCTCATTAAACAAAAACAAAAAAAAGAGCTGAAGTTTTCTCCAAGTAAATTAAAGACGGTGTTATGTAATGTTCAACAGGGTTGCACTTTGTTCAGGGTTCAAGTTGGGTTTGATTCCTGAAGTTTAGACGAAAGACCCTGCAGAGAAAAATGTTTTCAGCTGTTCATTTAGACGATGTAAGGCTTTATTTTCTGATTAATATTTGTATAAAGTACACAATAAAATTCATTAAGGGGCTGAAAAAGTGGATTTTGCATATGTCCCCTTTAAGTTCTGTATTTGAGTACTTTTTCCACCGGTATTAGTAACTTCCATAAAATTACCAGCTAATTTCCAACAAGTTTCAGGAAAGTTCACCTTTAAGTTCTGGAAAGGTTGCAGGTCAGTTGGTGCTAGCTGTTCCTGCTCTGGTGCTTCTTCCAGATTAACTCTGATTCCTGCTCACCTTCTGGTCGGTTTTCATAAAAATCTGCAGGAAAACTTTCTCTCTTAGCAGATCACACTTCTCCAAACTTTACAACAACAACAACCATCCAGCTTGAAGTGTCCTTACATATTTGTGGTGGGCAGTGTTTATGTATGAGGGAATCTGACGGCTATTATTAATCTTGAACACACTGGACCTGCGCAGCATATGTGTTTGCTGTGAATCTGTGTGAGCCACAGAGAAGGTGAGAGGATGAGTAAGAAGGAGTGAGGGAGTGGAGGAGGCTCGGGCTTGTGGAGGCAGCCCGGCTGGTTTGCGGCTCGGTTCCAGCGCGTGGGCCCGTTCGGGCTCGGTAACAGGTTGGCGTGATAAACTCTGCAGGCGAGCCCGTCACATGTGGCACCTCCTCTTCCTCCTCCTTCTCTTCCTCCTCCTCGTTCTCGTTGGCCTGGTGTCTCACTGTGGCGCTGTGGGGCTCCGGTGCGCTGGCATTACACTTTCACATGGCAGTAATTGATTTCTTTAATTTGCTTCAAGAGAAACTGTTGTCAGCCAACCAAGCAGCCATTTTTCAGGCCACTTTAATTAAATGCCAGGTCTTTAGGTGTGATATGAAATTCGTTTGGCTGCTCTGATCTTCCACTCCGAGGACAATTCATTAACAGTTTCGCTCAGCCTTTATGTTTTGCACAAAGCTTAAAAAAAGGTGTTCATCAGTGACATTTCCGTCCCTGTGCTTTACTTTCCATCATTTCTTAAAGTGCATTTAAACCGGAGATTAAACACACTGCAGCTGTTTCACTTGAGATAAAACGGAGTCTGTAGAGCCGCGGAATAACAAAGCAGCTCCTCGGTTGGGTTTCTTTTATTGTTCTGCAGCAGATTGTCAGTCTTTCAGGAAACTAATGTGCCTGAGGAGATGGTGATGGGCTAATTCAGGTTTTTTTACACTAGGGGCCACAACGGGGCGCTGTGAGGGACTCAAAAAGTTGCAAAATTTGAAAAAACTAAATCCCATAAATTTTTAAATCTTAAAATATTCATTATAATTTTTGTTTTTTGATTCTGATTTGATTTGCTCCTCAAGCTAGCGTTGCAAGCAAGAAATGGAAAAGATTTTTAACAAGAAAAAGACCAAAAGAATCAGACAAACCATAACTACTGTGAGAATGAACAAACATTTAACGTCTACGTAGGAGCTGAAATCTGTGCACACATACAGTCAGTTTTTAAAAGGATTTGTAAAGGACATACTGGCTCCGGTGGCTGGCAGAGTAAGTACATGTAGTGACAAGTAGGCTGCATTTCTGTCTTAGCTAGCAGATAAAAGCTACATTAGCTAAGCTAATTTTGCTAGTTCAGCAGTAAGTACTACAGTAAATATCACTGATATTTACCTTAGTATTACACAGAGGTGTGGAGAGTACTCAAAAATTACAATCCAGTAATAGTTGTAATGTAATTGTAATTGTTTATAAGTTAGATAGGAACGAGACGTGAGCTAGTTCTAAGCTTGTCTACTGTTGTCATAGCAACTCCATAGCAACTGTGACAGCTGTCAGCTGCAGAGTTCCAGGAAGTGTGCTGTCACATTAGTACTCAGTATATCTGCTCTCTTGCTTGCAAAAGATGTTGACTTGGTTGTCTTTCTATGGAGCTAAATAATGGCAAAACGTTTGTTCAAAAACAAAACATTTTAATTAAACAATAATTTGAAACGGGAATTAAAAAAAAGTTGCAAATTGAAAATAAAAATTTTCTTTTCTGATTCAATATTGTCATTTTAAATTCAGATTTATTTGCAGAAATCTGAAACAAATAAGTTTCACAATTATTCCTGTTTGATTTTTTTTTCTGTTTGTTTCGATCTCAAAATTATTTTTTCAGTGTCAAACTTTTTTCAGTTTCAAAATTATTTTTCACTTTCATCCTTTTTTGTAAAAAAAGCATTTCAGTGTCAGAATGTTGATTTTTTTTTTTTCTTCAGTTTAATTTTTTCTTTTTCTTCTGAACAAACTTTATGTCCCCAACTTATCTCCGTGCCTTTCCCAACAATCGAAAGTGTCACCGGGTCTATAATCTGTTGGGAATTACAGGTGGGTCTTCTGGTTTATTTCAGCTCCAACAGGAGGCAGCAGGAACACCTCCCTAATAATATCCTGACGCCTCCCCACTCGCTCTGACTCAAAGATCTTTCCACTCATCCTCTCCAGAAGAGGCCTTCCTCTCCTGGAGAGGAACATCAGCTGCCTCTTCTCACCTCCCACCACCATCAGCCTCTCTGCTGCAGCGTGGTGTTGCAGTTAAAAATCCAGACCTGCTGCTCTTAACCTGATTTAGCATCAAATTTAGCCTCTTACAAAACGCTGGCGCTGTTCCTGCATACATGACCAGATAAATAAATATTGGAGAAATGCAGAGAAGACTTGAATGATTTATTGTATTTTGACCTAATTACTTTGCAGTGACAGATAATTGTGCAGGGACTGAAAAAGCATAAAAAAAGAAGAGGTTTTATAAGCTGTTCACGTTCAGCGGCTGTTTGAATGTTAATACTACGGAGGAAGATTAGTGCCACTGGGAACAAAGAATATTGTTTTTCTCAGAATTTCTACTTTAAACTCAGAATTCAGAATTTTTCTGTTAAAAGATGGAACAAATTGCTTTGTTTTTTATGATAGTAACAATTTCTGACAAGTTAAATACTTTTGATCAATTTTAGAAATGACATACATCAGCCTTTCAGTTTTTGTATGCTAACTTAAATTTTAATAGATTAAGACATATTTGCTTTAATGACAAATATTAGATGTTCATGTAATAATTTAGGTCAAAGGTCAAATGGATTCCTGACTTGGATAGAAGAAAAATATCATGAACATCACTGATAGATTAAAAAACAAAATTTTTTGCTATTTATCTAACTTTTACTCACAGATGTTGAAGTGAATAAACACACAAACATGTTTAAGATCCAACATGGTTTCCTTTATCATGATAAAAGCTCCATGTTTTCACGTTTTGAGGATCCAAAACCTCCTTGTCATCATCCTTCTGGAAAATGTTCTCTCTCTGTGAATCAGCTTGAAAAGACAGGAGGGTTTATCACAGCTGGGACTCCATAATGAAAGATAAAAGTCCAGCACTCACTGATCTGTTGGCAAGTGCTCTTTTGTGTGAACATCCATTAAACAGGACTTTCCTTTTGAATCGTGTCACCAATCTGGGAGAAAAGATGGACGGGATGTACCTTCAGACAGTTTAATCTGCTGTTTGTTTCTGTGAACATAGTTTTCACATGTTTCATTCAGACTGCTGCGTCTGCTTCTGAGTTTCACCGTAAAATGTTGGTATCTGGAGGGGAAAACACTGTTTTAATCAAAAATGTACTCAACTGAGCTTCATGCAAAAGGGAAGTATTTATGTTTAATTTATCAATACTGTTACTTCTTCAAAAATGCTTGGATTTTTGTGTGTTGGGTTGCCAGGTAACCGGTGGAACTCTGCTGGGGTTGCTAGGTAACGGGCTGGGCTCTGCCGTGGTTGCTTGGTAACCCCAGCAGTGCCCATGGAATGCGACTCAACATTCTGGAGGTTTTTGAAACTGCTGGTATCACCAAAAAACATGAACTATAACTTTTTTAGAAGTTTTTAGAAACAACAGAAAATTAAATGGAAGCATAAAAGTGTAAATTTTGCAGAAAAGATCTCCTTTAAGGTATATTTGACACCCCTGGGTTAAAAACACAAACTGGAAATAAGTAGAAAAGCAGTTGACGCCTTAAAAACACAGAAAAGCCTCAGAAATCCTGTAGATGTTCTTGTTAGACTACAAGATGACAAAATCTTGCAAATAAATGAGGACTGGATCACAACTTTTAAAGACTTTTGGGCCAGTTTATTTCTAGAAGCATAAAACTTTTGTCAAAGAGACATTTCCTGAACTTCAACCAAAACCTGCTACTAATACTGTTATCTTTGACATGATTGGAGAATATAAACACAAAAACAAACAGAAAATGAACCAAGTCTGAAATTTAACAAAGTGGGAAAAACTTTAAAAGCAAATGAAAACTTTCCGTATCCGTCATGAACTCCAGACTTTTCCTGAGATGCCATTAATCCAAGCATGACACTGTCCTCATCATTTAAAGCTTTTTCTCTTCTCTAAGTGAAACATGAAACGTGAGAATGCTTTAAAGGCATCGTTTGTGTATTGTGTTTATCAGTCACAGACCCACACTCTCTCCTGACAGCTTCTTGAAGCAGTGAGACTCATTTTCTCTGACAGTTAGCATTTTTCAGACTGCCTTTTCTGAGCTCATCATCTGTGACTGCTCATCATCTGTAACTGTGACAGCCGTAATTCCTGGCTGTTTGGCAGACTTTCTCGCCACTTCGGTTCTGCAGTAAAAGATGGTGCTTCCTCCCCTGGCATGAGGACGCGAACCTGCAGAGACTCCTGCAGCTAAAAGTGGGCGAAAAACACTACTTTCACTAACTCCGAGTCCAAAGCACTTTCTGTCGGAAAAGTTGAAACTATACAAAAACAGTTCAGACCGACTTCTTCACCGAGAGCAAGAGGTAGCAATGATGTCCTGTAAAAATTATGAAATTTAGTAAAAAAGAAAAAGCACATTTAGCAATAAGACAATTCAGCTTGTTGAAAACATAAAATATCAGTGAAACAAGTTGAAATACAGACAAAACTTGATGATGTTCCAGTTATTATTAACCAAAAGCAGCTCTAAACAGCTGCGTTATTAGCTTTGATTTAAAGAAACTCAGTGTCTCACCTGTTTTCTGGAAGTTTGTTCCAGATTCATGGTGCATGAATCTGGAAGCAGCTTGGAGAAGCAGCCTTCCATATTTGGAAAGCTGAACCAGAACCAAACAGCAGGTTTGGTTCTGGTTCTGGGGATGCAGAACCAGAAGACCTGAGAGGTCTGGAAGGTTGATACAACAGCAGCAGATCTTTAAAGCTGCAGTACGTAACTTTTGTAAAAGGAAATATGTATTTTTTTACATATTGGTCTAAATTAATATGTCAGATAATGTGGTAAAATGTAGTTCCTCTGCCTTTTCCCATTGTTAACTGTAGTAATAAACCACTCAGTCAGAAGCAACCAATCAGAGCCAGGAGGAGGGTCTTGGTGCTGTCAATCACTCTCATGCTCACCCACTTCCCCTTGCTGTTTGCTAGGCTGCAGCTGGCTCACCATAACATAGCTTGATATGAATGCTAAAGCTAGTTAGCAAGGCCACCAGTGATGGCAGATAGATCTGTTACGGTAAGTTGTTTTTCCACCATTATACTAAAATATGTGCCTTTATAACTAGACAAAAATAATTGGTAAAATTTGGTAATTTTGAAGTGTACCTTCTGTTTTTCTATCGTTTAAGTTAGTGTCAATATGCATGCTTCTTATATTGATGAGACCTGATTTCCTCCACTTTCTACTCTTCTATTGGATGAAATTACTCCAAACATGTTCAGGATGTTTTGTAATTTCATATCTTAACTTGAGACTGAAGTGAAAATACTTGCAACTCATCTGTGTAAAATGATGACTTGGTTCCAGTTCTGCTTAGAAATTGCTGGTATTTCCATATAGTTCTTCAGTAGCTGTCCCCAACTCTCACATCAGCTCTATAAAGGCGTTTAGAGAAGACCTCCGCAGTCTGCAGCTCATCTATCTGCTGCGTAAAACTTCTGTCTCTGCAGCTCCAGGGCATCATTACCCAATCTCTCCACCTGCAGCCATTTTTCTACATTTTTAAAGCTTTTCCCACTTCCAATAATACGTGTTTCTCCAACATGTGAGCTCAAGATGTCGGATAATTCATGACGGATTGTTTGTTCCTACACTCGGCTCCGTTTTAATTACTGTAAGTTCTATTTTTACTTCCTGACTGGAGTAAAAAGTCCCATAACCCAGATGATAAATGAGTGTACGAGTGTGTGAAGACAGAACCAACTGAAACACACATTAAATATTAATTCTGTAATGAATAGTAGCATTTATATCCATTCAAAACATAATTTCACTGCCAAACAGCCCCAGTCCTGCTCAAACAAAAATAGACCTGTGGAGGTTAAAGGAAGTACTTAGCTAAAGCATGAGGGTTTACAGTGTCAGGACTTCACCCCAAAATGTTTTTATCTGAAAATAGAGAGTCATCCGTTGTAAATGGGACATTAAAAGGAATCCCACATCAATTTCCCAACCAAACGCTGCATACCAAGAGTCATTTTGACAAAGTAGCCGTGTGATTATTATTTTTTTTATTTCCATTTGAAAGCAATTAGCTGAAAGGTCCTTCCCTTGAGTTTCTGTGGCAGAATGTGTGGAATGACTCAGGATAATTGCTGTGAAATGAACAGAGCGCCAAGCTGAGAGGAGCACGAAAAACCGCAAGGGTTTCCTCTCCATGGAAACGCCTTCTGCCTTTGTCAGAGCACCAGGAAATTAGGCAGCAAGTGATAACGGGGCTGAATGAGTAACAAATGCAGGGGGGTGAGTGATATTTACTCCATTTCAAGCTATTACAGAAATTGAGTGTTTCCCCACGTTTGACGCTGCGCTGACTGAGAGCTGGATCGAGGAGGAAGAGGAGGAGGAGGAAGGGGGTCATTAAACATGGCAGCCGCCAGTGACGTGAAGCCGGAATTTCAATATTTATTTATTTTTCTGTAATTTTTAACCTTTCAATACACAAGTAAAAAAAAAAAAAAAAAAAAGCAGAAACTAGTAAAGAAATAGATAATATTTAAATTCCTATCAGTAGCAAAAACACACAGCTTATTATATCTTCACTTTCTTACACATAAATCATTCTTATATTGACCATTTGACGTCACACTTTTCACAACTCCGCCCATTCCACAATTACGGACGTCAAAACAACCAATGCCTCCTTTAAAGGAAGTGGAAAAACGCTTCTGTTCCGTTAATTTCACTTTTAAAATAGTCGTAAGACGCTGCGGGGTTGATTCCATAAACATACAACAATGAAAACCAAACTTGTCATTTTATTTTACAACTTTAAATGAGGAATGCTGCTGTGGTGATGGACAGCAGCTGTCAGTCATAATGACTGGCAGCCGTTGGTGTAATCATGGATTTGCAGCAAACACTTTTTACAAGGCCTCTCCTTGGGCTGCCACCGTGTCGTGGTGGAGGGTTTAGTGCCCCAGTGATCCCAGGAGCTGTGCAGTCTGGGGCTTCATGCCCCTGGTAGGGTCACCCAAGGCAGACAGGTCCTAGGAGAGGGACCAGTCAAAGCACAGCCCAAAGACCCCTTATGATGGACAAGAACTTTGGGCTTGGTGTTCCCTCGCCCGGACGCGGGTCATCGGTGCCCCACTCTGGAGCCAAGCCTGGAGGAGGGGCACGATGGCGAGCGCCTGGTGGCCGGGCTTTTACCTATGGAGTCCGGCTGGGCTCAGCCCGAAGAGGAAACATGGGTCCCCCTTCCAATGGGCCCACCACCTGTGAGAGGGGCCAAAGGGGTCGGGTGCATTGTGAGATGGGTGGCGGCCGAGGGAGGGGGCCCTGGCGGTCCGATCCTCGGTTGCAGAAGCTCTTGGGACGTGGAATGTCACCTCTCTGGTGGGGAAGGAGCCGGAGCTGGTGTGTGAGGCTGAGAGGTTGCGGCTAGAAATAGTCGGTCTCACCTCGACGCATGGCTCTGGTTCTGGAACCAGTCTCCTTGAGAGGGGCTGGACATACTTCCACTCTGGAGTTGCCCACGGTGAGAGGCGCCGGGCAGGAGTGGGCATACTTGTTGCCCCCCATCTCGGCGCCTGTACGTTGGGGTTTACCCCGGTGAACGAGAGGGT
>CAEFZY010064649.1:0-24349 GCA_903066815.1 Brachyrhaphis roseni | reverse complement strand
TGGGCCTCCCTTCTGAAGCTGCTACCCCCGCGACCCGACCCCGGATAAGCGGAAGACGATGGATGGATGGATGGATGAAGAAGTTACACTACAGGAACCTATCTATAACTTGCCTGAACAAGTTAAGTGTTTTTTGTGTGATTTTCTTGAAAACATGTGAAGCTTGGTAATTAATTCATATTCATTCATTGTGAGTCATTTGACTCCAAGGGAAGTTTAAAATTTTCTTTACAAATATACCCCAAACTATTAAAACTAAGCTTAAAACAGCCTAAACTGAGTGAACTATAAGCTAAACAAAGGTTAACACAAATAACATGTACATTATGTTGAGACATTTTATTAAAATATTTCACAAAACATAATTAACTGCATGAAGATTAAAACTCAATCTAAGACTTTTCTAACTTTTAATTTTTAACTTCTAATTTGAAGAAATGAAATCCAACTTTATTTATTGCTCTATAATTACAATTAGAATAATTTTCCTACAACCATGTTTTTCTTAGAACAAATCATGTAAATGGTTTTATCTTATCAGTGACACTTTAATACTTGTCTGTATACAAATAAATCTATTCAATTTCATTGTTCTCCACCCTTCACACTTTTTAAAGAAGCTAATATAAAGTCGAAGTCGACTTTATATTAGCATTATCCACACATAACTGTGTGGATAATGACTGCAGGGACTCGTCTAGGGGCCTTTTAGCCTTTATATTATAAACGTGTTACACACACAAATACACCCCATCTGCTTACCTGTTTGCCATTATGTGTGACTGAAGAGAGGATGGTCCGCAGGGTCTTGAAGCCCATAGCAATGTCCAGCAGATGGGCAGCAAAGAAGAAGTTGTTATAGTGACCCAGGATGGACATGGTCATGTACCAGGCCAAATACAGGAAGGACTGCAAAGAGGGGACATCGCCATGGTTACTGGCTGATACAGGAACCACACTTATGTCATGATATAGTATTTATAAACAATATGAAAGGATTTTTGGATAAAAAGTTTAGGAATTAAAGTTATACTTGTTCTTGCACTTTCCTATGGGTTTCAAACATCAGAACTAACCTCAGTTAAAATGTTTAATATAGATGTGAAAATAGAGTCATTTCTTCTTCAGGCGTTTCTTGTGTTACAAAACGTTTTGCTTTGTAATGCGAAGCAAAATGGAAACGAAATAGGCTAATTTCTGTCATAAATGAAGTGCTTAAATTAAATATAATTATTATTAAACCTTGATAGGTGTGTGAATAATGACTGAATATATCTGATTGGACTGAACTAACTACGTACTGAACAAAAATATGTTACGTCAAATATTGTTGTCATGTGGAATTAACAACTGTAACTCATTTAACTGTAACTGCATTTGCTGACATTTTATTGTACAAAGGTAATATTTCTCTTGATTTATCTATCATTTTTAATCCAACTTGCTGCCAGGGAGCATTACTCATTGAGTTGTGTTTTTACGCTGTACATGAGTGGTGCATGTCCAGTGGATGATCAGACAAAATGAGCAACAACTGGACAATCCTTGGACTGGGGACAATAAAAGACCACCCCAAAATGTCACATTTTGTCACAAGTCATAATTCCTCAGATGTCGCGAGTTATGCCGGAGCATGCCATTGGCATGTTGGATGCAGAGATACTACAAATTGACCTCATCCTCGTCGGCCACATGTGACCACTCCAGCACAAGATCACCACATCCGGCTCGTCCATCTGTGAGATTGGCTAAGACCAGTGACACAAACAGCTGATGAGACTATTGATCTGCACAACAGTCGCATCACACCTCAGACTGTCCGTAACCGACTACGAGAAGCCAACTGGGTCAAAATCTAATTCCTCAGCCTGACCCAAATGAATGTTATCAATGCCGATACGAAGATCAGTAAGTACTGAAAATATAGTTTGAGTTTCTCTATATATTGCGTAACCCAAATGTTCATAAATTTGACATGGGGCGTTTATATTTTTGTTCATTGTATTCCTGGACATTAAAATGAATCTAATATTGTGAAAAACATCTGAAAACCCACACTGGTTTGTAAATGTTTAGACGCTGTCTCTTTGTGCACATGGCTGCTGGAATACTTACATTATCAGTAAAAACAACCCCAAGCTTCCAGATCTGATACTTCACATCGATGGAGTTGAGCCTGTTAGGAGGCAAGACAAGGTTGGCTGTTCTTCATATCCATAAGAAATAATCAAGCATTTTATGTATTAAAATGTGAAATCTATGGGTGATATTGTGCTTGCATGTCTCACTAGTGGCTTCAGTATGTTTGATTCTAAGGAAGATAGCAAGGGAATGTGTTTCTTCTGTTTTTTTCTGTAATATTCAAAAGTTCAATAAAGAAATTGATGGAAAAAATTTGAAATCAATGGACTGATGCCAATAACCTTTTTGATAAGAGCTCTGTCCTGAAAGTCTCTTTAAAGCTACTGAGTTTTCAAACATGGCTACTAGTTTATTCAAAACTCCAGATCATGACATCCCAGGTTATTATGTAATATTAGAATGACCTCAACACACCACCATTTTATGTGAGTAGGAATTTTAAAAAATCAATTATATTACAATCAGTCCAAATGACAGAAATGACATCTTCCTGTTTAAAGAATGTTGAATTGTAGAGTAATTGGAAAGAAAAGCTTGAAACCTCCAGACTACATCATGTTAATTATTCATCAATATTTAGCTTTCATTTTCCTGCTCTTAAAAGGACACATATACACACTGTTAGAGTAAGACACTTACACAGCTGCCAGAGAACTGTCTTTCCTGGGTTTTCTTTTCTTGTGAGCATCACTGAAATCCAGAGCAGCCTTGTCCAACCCCAGCAGCTCACTGATGCGGTCATGGCCATAAAACTCTCCGTACTTATCCATCACCTGTACAAGATAAAAGAGTGTATGAAAAAATGTCCAAAATTCATTCAGTTAAACCTCACATCTTCGTAAACTCCTTTGCCTACCTTCCTCTTGACAAACTTATCCCAGTAGTTGTTGGGGAAAGATCTGAAAGTGCAAAGTTTTTATGGAAGTGAAGAGAAGTGTAAGTGGTAAAAAAAGAAAGATGAATGCATATTAACAGATATTTTCTGGTTTCATTTGGTCCTGTTCTGATCCACTCACTGTGTGTTGATCACAAGTCTGTCCCACTGTCCTTTAATGTCGTCCTCAGATGGTTGCTCGGTGATGTAAAGGCCATCAAACTCAAGCTTCCTGGCCACTTCCTTTTCACGTTTGAAGATTACCAGTGGAACCTACATGAGCCGCACACAGCAATACAGGGCCGCTATGTTCAAATTACTGAAATATCACTAAATGACTTGATGAAATCTGCGGGGTTTCCTTAGATAGAAACATTTTAAACTACTTGGAGTAATTAACTGAGCGTACTGAACTGTTTGATAACTAGGATCAGTTGGAATCTGTGTGATTGAGTTGGAATGATGTTTTTGTAAATTGCCTGGAGATGACATTGCTTGTGAACTGGTGCTATAGAAATAAACTGAATTGAAATATATTGTTAATATGATGAAACCCAAACCAAACCAGGCATTTTTTTTGCTTTGTTTTGTAATTTGCCAATCTTACCTTCAGACAGTAGTATCCGATGATGCAGAAGAAAGAAATGACGGTGTGGAGAACAGCCAGGATCCGCAACATGGGCTCCATGTATCCACTGCTTTCCTCCAGAACAAAACGCACTGAGACTGGCTTCAGAGGCTCGCCCGTCTCATCCGACACCCGGTCGTTCGATTCCAGCCTTTCTCCAAGCAGTGGATCCCACTGGACACTGCTGTCTGCATGGCTGCTGGTGTGAACAGCTTCCTTCTCTTCCACCAGGGATGAAGAAGTAGAAACCTGAAAGGAACAAGTGAAATAGCTTTTTTCACAACAAAGCAACAACAACAAAAAAGACATTAAAAAAAGAGAAAGGGAATACTGTTTCCTTTTCAGGAGGGCTCTACAAGAAAACCATAGGTTTACAGTCTAATAACTGCTTCAAACAACTGTCTGCTTAGACAGTTTACATGTGGATAACAAAGTACTAAACCTAACCCAACAGTTTTGTGTAGTAATGCTGCCTTTTAAAGCATTCTGTAATACTGATACTCTTTAGCTTTGGCCGGATTTTCTGACCCATGACCCATGACCCCTGACCCAGGCTTCAATCTATCAGATGTTTGCAGATCATTTATTATTCAAAGCCTTTTTAACAGAAACAATTGTTTCCAGTTGTTCCCACAATAGATTGTGGCAACTGGAATAGAGGGCTAAAAGCCTGAGGATGTGTGTGTGTGTGGGGGGGGGTGCGCACGGTGCCCAGTGTTATTTTTGGGTTAGGTTTAAAACTGAGGTGTGAACTGAGTTAGAGTTAGAAATCAATGATAAATGAATGGAAGTCTTTGCAAAGTCATTGTGAAGATACATGTGTGTGAGTGTGTGTTCCTACCATACCCAGTTCCCTCTTACCTTATAGAAAAGAAGTATAAAATTAATTGCAAATGCAACAAACAGGGCCAGCATCCTCATGTTGTAGAAGTTTCTGGCAAAGTAGTTCTGTAGGGACGACAGGAAGACAACAGCAGATTGTTGATTCTGGAACAGATTTCTAACATGCTTCACATCATCTGACTGAATGAGAACACTCTAGTATTTCTTCTTTCGTCAGAAAGACCAGAAAGTGAAGGACAGGATGTGACAGGACGGGACTGTCCAGTCACATCCTGTCAGGACAGGACGGGATGGGACAGAAGTGTTGGTGATACCAGCAGTTTCCTCTGGTAGGCCAGGATTTTCTTCAGGACGGCCGACTCCTGCAGGTCTGGTTCATCAGACTTTGAGTTGTGATGCTTTCTCACTTTTGATTTCATCTTCTCATTCTTCACTTGTTTCTCTTGTTTCACCACATGTTCCTCTCTAAAATCATGAAACAGTGCTTAAGGCTTTATGCTGTGTGTCCATATTCATCTATTTCTCTCGTTTTTGCCCCCCCCCCCAAAAGTTGTTCTTATGATGGAATAAAGACTTTTACTTACTCTGACATTTTTTCAGGTTCAGCTTCAGCATCCGGTATTTCTTCCTTCTTTTCAGAGGGACCACTCTTTGACTAAAGCAGAAAATATGATTAGAAAATATGCATGGTTGTTGTTATTCAGCATAAGTCTGGACCTAAATAACTCAGTCATACAAGGTCTTACCAAAGTGTTCACACGCCTTTATGTTTTCCTACATTTGTCATTTTGAATCCACAGCATATTCTTTTTTCTTTGTTAGTACAACAACATATCTCAGTGAATAAATGTATGGTTTTAATTTTATTAAACAAAAATTGGAAATTAAGTTATCTTTTAATTTGACCAACATGTTTCCTCTGACCAGAGAGGATATTAACGTTTACCCCCCCGCCCCCAACACACACAACAAGAATAGTTTGAAGGGGAAACTAAAAAAACACACACACTGAGATGATAATGACATGGTTAAAGTGATTGTAGGCTAAACGAATAGTCTGTATTTCAGACTCCTTTAGCTTTGGGGCGACAAATACATTAAAATATGGGAAAGACAGCAGTGGTTCTAGCAATTCGGCCATTATAAAATACAGTTATTTATATGAGAGAAGACAGCAAGGGATAATAAGTCAGCTATAAATTAAATAATGGATATATATTTTAAATTACTCTAGACAAAGAATGATAAATGAACAAGAAGTAGTTGATGTCTGGAGTATTGAAATTAGTTCTGAAGATTTACATTCTGAACTATAAACATGAACTGATTCATGTTTATAATGTGTGCACTATAAACATGTGCACACACTATAAATCCCTTCATCTGTGCAGGGATCACGAGTTCAGGGTAGAAAACATTTCATTTACCTGGTGTCTTTGTCTTTGTTCTGGCTGTGGAGCAGGAGGCGGAGCTGAGGGGGGCACTGGGGAGTTGAGGAGCTCTGTGAGGGTAGCGTTGGGGTTATGGGGGGTGATTTTGTACTGTCCCCCCTCTCTTCTCAAGTCAAGACCAAAAATGTCTGACAGCAGCTCAGTTTCACTGGTATTAACTGCTAGATCAGCCAGGTCCTCCTTCGGGGAGCTGCGCTCAGACAGCCTCTTGTCTCTCTCATCTCCTTCACCGCGGACCTCGTCCTGGGTGGGGTCAGGCATGGTGGCCAGCAGTTCTGACACCTGTGGATGGAGACATTTATTTAGGAATAGCTGATGCAGAATCTAAATAGTTCTTTCTTCAACTATTTTTACATCTATTTTTAAATAAATAACCTTGACAGTTTTGGCTCCCTCTACTAAATTCCCTCCCATGAAGGTATTGTAGAAGATTCTGCAAAATCCTCGAGCCACACTGAAGGTCACATGGAGGAGACCCAGCAGCACTGACCAGTAGAAAGACACCAGAGTGGTCACCAGGTCTTTCAGTGTCATGTTCTTGATCTTCTTCATTTGTTTCTTTAGACTCTTCATTGACAGCACCTGAAGCAAAGAACAAAGCCAAAGCTCAGGTCTCCAAACACTCTGCTGCACATCACTGTGCCCCTCGAGGTGGACTCTGATTTGAACCTTCAGAGCCACATGAAGACCGTTACAAAGCCAGCCTTCTATCACCTGAAGAACATTTCATTAGAAAACTAATGTCTCAGCAAGATCTAGAGAAATTCATCCATGCGTTTATCTAGTCGCATTGATTACTGCAACAGTGTCTTCACTGTCTGCTCTGCATTAAGAAAAAAAACCAAGCATGGAGAAGCAGCCTTCAGCTTCTATACACCAAACTTCCAGAAAACTACAGCTGAAACACTGAGTTCCTCTAGACCAGTGCTTCTCTATTCCAGTCCTCAGCCTCCCTGCTCTGTATGTTTTAGATGCGACTCAATTCCAGAAAAGCTAATCCAAATGATTGCATGGCCTCTTCTGTAGCCATTAAGCAGGACCAGAATTTAGAAATAGACTAAAATTCAACCTGGTTAGAATTGCTTTTTGAACCGAAATAAATGAAACATTGACCAACATTTGATGTGTATTGATGATTTTGATGATGACACTCAACAAAATGCTATGTTTATTAATTGCTTCATAATTCATTATCATATTATGTTTTTGTCATACAAAGCATTTGGAAAGGTCTTGTAGCAAGTTACGTTGCGTCTTCCAGCAGACAGACAACACTGCTTTCACCATCTAGGTTTCATTTACATGTTTTGTCTAGGTAAACATTAGAATCATTTTTTAAATTTGTCATGAATAAAAATAATATTTACATAAGACTGCATTTTTTCATTAAGAAGACTTCATATATGCAAAGTTAGGGAGACACTGAATCAATATATATTTGTATATATGTATATACATGTTTAACTGGCAGTGAAGGAAATGTGTGCTCCCACCTTTATGAGCAACATGACGTTATAACGAAGGGCGATTAAAGCCAAGCGCACAGTAGAGACAGAGAAGAATCCCATGTCAGGGTTTTCTTCGTCACATTTCTCTCGTTCACTCTCCTCTTTCATAGTTGAGCGCTCGCCAGCATCGGACATCTGCGCTGCTAGCTGCATTTCAAAGATGGTGTCTTCACAGAAATTCACAAACAGCTCCATCTTCTCTTTCTCTCCACCTTCATTCACCACATCGAAGATGAACTGGCGTTTTGATTCTTTGACCTGCACACACAGAGAAGGTTTCAGGATTAACAGACAGATATTTGATCATCTGAAGTTATGGATTGCTAAAAGCATTTTCACCTGAGGCTTCTCCCATTGTGTCCGACTGGACTCACTGATTTCAAAGTAAACCCGCTCAATGCGCTTGGCGCTGCCCATGATCTCAATCCGGCCCAGATATGGCTGGAAGTAGTTGAGGACGCTCTCGGCCAGCTCCAGGAAGGTCTGCAGGCGGGTGTCATGAGGCATGTGCTCGGACAGATTTGTCAACAAAACTGCCACATTGAAGCCTATGTCCTGAGTAACAAAGTGAAGAGTAAATATGAAATTAAACCTTTATTGCTTTTAAGGATGTTAGGCATAATGGATCACGATGGAACCAAAAACATTAACTTAATTTAAAAGTTTGAGAAAATTAAATGATCCAAACCTTGTTATTTAAATAATCCTTGGGTGTGTGATGTCTGGCTGAACTCCAGACACACCATACTGGTGAAAACCAGCTCCTTGTTCTATACTATTTGTTTCACCTTGAGGGTCTGAGCTCTCAGCTGTTGAGAAATGATTGCTTTTTGCAGTTCTAGACTCTGTTGAAGTTTTAAATTTTACCCCGTAGCTAATGTTTGTCCATGATATATGTAATGCACTAGTTCTATGGAGTTTACTGGAAATTACCTGCACTGTGATCAATCACCACGGACTGAACAGCTTCTGCCTCCGCTGCCATTGCTGAAACAAGTTATTAAGTATTAACTATTAAGTTAAGTAATTTTAGAATTACAGGCAGACTGCAATTCTAAAACGAAGGAGAAACTCATCATCGTTCACAACTTCTCCTTCTGTCCACTGACTGACCTGGCAGAAAGTCTAACTCCATAAATCCAAGTCAAAGGGAGAAATCCCAGATGGAACACTGAGGTGAGATCGAGTGGAATGTGTAGGCAATTGCCAGATTAGGTAAAAATGGTTTATAAGGGTTTTGTTTGCCCTTGGGGTTATTATGGACATTTTTGATTTGTTATTTCAATAGCTGATTGATTTGCACAATGTTTTTCCAAATACAGCTTCCTTCTCATCCATCCATCTGCCTGGAGGCTAGTGGTCATTGGGTTAGGGGCAGAATACACCCTGACAGGTCGCTACTCCATCACAAGGCAACACAAAGTCTACGGGTGCATGAACAAGTCCACTATTTAGACAGAATAATCAACAGTCAATTTTTAGACTGTGGGAAAGAGCTGGAGCACCCAGAGAGAACCAACATGGAGGACATGCAAAGTCCATGCAGAAAGACCTGGAATTCAAACCCAGGACGTCTGCAACAATGCAACCTTCAATTCAGTTCAGTTTATTTGTATAGCAGCAATTCACATCATATCAAGGCACTTTACAAAAAAAAAAAAGAAATGTCTTGTTTGTTCCTTGAGGCTACAATAATTCTGTCAACTGTAAATGTGTTGGAAAAAAATCTTTCTTTGAACCAACTTAAAAAAACCCTATTATTCTTAGTTTTGCTCAAGCTATAATTCTGATATGATTTCAGTCAAATCAGAACTGTAGCCTGAGCAAAACTAAAAAAATTAGCTGCAACAAATTAGAGTATTTTTTTAATGTTTGTTCAAAGAAACATTTTTTCAGTGTACATCCACTGCTCTGTGTTCTGACTCACCTTGGCTGGTTCATGAAAACGCATCACAAACTCCTCATAGTCCAGAAGTTCATTCTCATCAGTCTCAGCACAGGAGAGGAGGAAGTCCGTTTCAGACTGGGTGTAGTGTTTGTGGCTCTCCATGGCTTTATGGAAGTCCCTTTTGGAGATGACACCTGTAGGTTCATACATTTGTTAATCACAAACTATTTCCTCCATGCAAAATACGCTATATACAAAAAATGTCAATCCAGCACATTTCTCATTAGTGCTCATTAGTAACTTGTTCAACACAAAAAGTGTTCAGAGCTTTTTGCCTTTTCCATCGGGGTCGTACTCCTTGAAACCATCAGAGGAGGTCAGGTCTTTCAGTTTCAGGAACATGTCAAAGAACTTGAGGATCATCTCCACATTGTTGGACGATTCCACCAACATATCAACCATTTGTTTGCCAATTGTCCCATTTACTACATTACCTGTGGGGGTGACAGTGAATATTTTCAGACAGGATTTAACAACCATTAGTAGACACAGCTTACCTCAACACAACTAATGTATGCATCTGCTGTTTCTATCTATAACATAGATCTAGACTAAAAACCCATCTGTTTAGCTTTTGAAACATCACACATGAAACATTAACCGACAATCTGATGATAGTACTTGACAAAATGTGATGCTTCAATTGCTGACTGTGTTCTATGACTTTGCATTTTTGTGTTTTTACTTTGACCTGCCTTGCTGCTGAAATGTGGTATTAATTAATTGATCAATCTACATTAAGTCATACATTATATGAACATAACATATGAACATAAATATACCTTCTAGCATAGACAGCAACATAACCACCATGTCTTTCTGCAGATCCATCAGCTCTTTCAGTAACTCAATCTGACTGGAGTCCTGAGAGGAAAGAGAAGGAACCATGTTTGATCAACCTGGAACTCAATTCGCCACTTTAACAGGCGAATTAAAAGAAGGTTCAAATTGTTATTTCAACGCTTAATCTCACACACACACGCACAGCAAAGAAATGCAGACTTTCAATCTACTCAACTAACTAATAACTAACCAAAACATGAAATGAGTGACTTTGTGAGACCTGTCGGTTTCCTCCCAAGTTGTTTTCCACTAACCTGAGATAATTTCATCTGCATGTGAGCAAAGACATGCAGGAAGCCAACCACAGCGTCCCACAAGCGACTGTGTGCCAAACTCTGCTGGTTGCCTGTGCACGGCCCCTACAAAAACAAACTCAGTCAGTTTCACTGTACAGGGCGATGTGTCACCCTGCACACACAATGATGCCAAACTATTTTTTCCAAACAAGAAAACAATAAATGACACTGCATGACGTGAGGGGAAAATAAGAAGCTTTTCATTAGGAGTACATGTACCGCAACATACAGGAGAAGTTCATTTTTGGATCTGATTAAGGGAAGACTGGTTATCCGCATAGTGGAACTTGTTAGTAGCTATTTTTAAAATAAAGGGACTTTTATTAGAAATGAAGACATTTCTTTCTATATGCTGAATTCTCTTACCTGGATATACTCTGTAAGCGTGTTGAACACCTGTTTGGCCACATTGATTGCCTTGGAGAAATTCCTCTGGCCCTGCTCGTCAATAACATCTTTCCCAGAATAATACCAGTAAAAGTCACTGATGGACTCCTGAGGAGGAAGAATGAAAAATTAAAGTTTTTTCAGTAAAATTACAAGCTTGGAATTTTACTGAATAAACGAACAACCAAATGCAAATTATAGATTAGAATAATTCCTTTTATGCCATCTCTGCATTATTCAGCAGCTTATTTTTGGAGTCTTCAGGCAAAATATCATTTAGTTTTGTCATTCTGTTACTAACTGATCAACTTGTTCCAAAAGATTTTTTTTTTTTCACTCAAATTAACTGCTTTGTATGAAACTGGCTAGTTAGGATTGTTTGTTGGCAAAATATGGAGGATGTCACAGTGTCCCTATAAGCAACAGGTTTTTTCAAGCTTTTATGAGGAAATCTGCCTCAGAGTAAAACTGGATTTTTGTCATATTGCAGCTGTGAAGAGACAAAACTAACCTGAACTCTGAGTAAGTAATCAACAGTAGAGATGATGATGTTGACGGTTGTATTGTTCCCAGTTTGTGTCCTCAAATAGTTCTGGAAATCTGAAACAAGATGAAGTAAAAACAAGAATATATAAAGTTGAAAGGGAAAAAGCAGAACAAGATGTTTCAGATACTTCATACAGAGTCTATTAAAGGTTTTCACCCCCTTGGATGTTTTAAACGTTATTGCTTTCACAAATCACCGGCTTCAGAGACCATTTATTCTCCAACCGGACGAGGAGCCGACTTCTGGATGTTCAGAAGTGGCCTAGTCAAAGACCAGACCACCTGAACTGGAACCTGCTGGAACAGTTTAGCAGGAATAATGGAGGAAAACTGCAACATTCAGATGAGCAGCCCGACTGAGACCAAAAGACACACATTCCCTGCGAACGGAGCCGGAGGTGAAAATACCAAATACTCACTTGAAGGGGGTGAATAGTTATGCATTCACTTTATTTATGCAAATCATTTTTATTTAACTGTCATTATTTTGTAGAAACATAACTTTCACTTTAATTTTTTTTTTCTTTTTGCAAATTGTCAAAAAAGCCAAGTGCTCGTGATTGATTTATAAAATCAAAAAAAAAAGAAAAAAAGAGTGAAACATCCAAGAGGGTGAATACTTTTTATATAAGAATCAATTGATTGATAGATCACATTTATCTTCCTCCCTTCTAAGCTGGAAAAAAAGACCTAATTTTAACAGAACAGAATCACTTTGTATCATTAATCATCAGAGCCATGGAGCTTAATTCATAGCCTGCTTTGCGTTTCTCTATAAATTAATAACCAATAAGAGAGAACTTAGTACCCGAGTTGTGTCCTTCGCAAAGCAGCTGCAGGAAGCGGAAAAGGTCACAGGTGAACTCATCATCCTGCATGACCTTCTCACCTGGCCAAAGAGAAGAAACAAACACACACGCGCCCACACACACACACACACGCAGGCACGCACACATGCAGGCACACATAAGCACAATCACAGACAGGTGTATGCACAAACATTTCAACAACACAAGCATGAGCAAACATTAATGCACACACACATTCATATACACAGACATACAGAGAAATCAGAGAAAGGACAACAGGAACAGACAACATGTGAGAAACAACAGGACAGACAGGAAGATGGAGAGTGAGGATATATTAAAAGAGAGATGCTAATGAAACGATATCACCAGTGCTTTCTTCACTAGTGTCAATGATACACCGTTCTTATCTAACACAAACACACAGACACACTGTTGGATTAAAGGTGGGCAGCCAAGCACTTGGCACAAAACTCAAGTGTAGTCTATATAGTGCAGCATTTTACAGTCAGAATGGGACTTTGACTGGTTTTATCATTTGGTTGAAAGAGTTTGAAGTTCACTGCTTGTAGATTCTGTAAACCACTGAGGAAAATGAAGCTGGCTACTCTGACTGTGTAAAAATACTGCTCTAAACCATGAAATGGGCAAAGAAAGGGTGAAAGACCAGAGACAAAGTGATAAAACAAAACATGAACAGAAACATTAACAGAACACATCAATACAAAGTGACCAGAAACAGAACTGGCCTAGAGGAGAGATTCAGTCTGGAACAGGACTGAAAGTGTTCTCTGGCAAACGAGGAGATTCCACTTGTTTATGCATAGAGCAGTCCTACCAGGATGTCACATGCTATATGTTGGGACTGGAAGGGGGAGGGCTGTGGATGGAGGCTATAGATTACACCTTGAATTCCTTAAGACTTTGAAAAAAAGTGTTATTAATCAAATATGGGCCTATTGGAAAACATGGGTAGCTGTTTCAGATGAACATAGAGAAATGTTTACTCACATTTCTCTTGCTGGCACTAGACATGCACATTTGTTAAGGTTGTATTTACCCAGAATGCCCTGCACTGTAGTCCACTTCCTGCTTTTGGGGTGGTCTCCGGCCTGATTAGCATTCACATATGCATTCCAACTAAACTCAAGTTTATTTCAACTGAACTGAGTCCATAGGCGAAACAGTTCAGTTTTTTGGTCCGCATCAGAGTTTGAATATATTCACACCTCCCAAACAAACTGAACCTTCTGGACACCCCGACTGGTGTTGGACTAAAGAGGACCAAACAGGACTGGTGTGAATGCACCCTCAGTCAGAGTCCATAGTTCCAGGCAGAACTTTTGTCTGAACAGAACCTACAAAGCTCAGTCAGGTGAAACACTGTGTGGACTTCAATATTCACCAGAACAATATGAGAGTGATGAGGTCACACAAAACACGATGCAGGTATTACTGCTGCAGCTGCTTCTATAGGTTCATTCATCTCATATATAATGATGATTTACAGACAAGATGGGGTCTTTTACTGGAGAATGTGCGATCTCTGACCTATACCTATACTAGTTTTGGAGACGGGGAAAATAGCAATGCAGAATTGAGGTCACACTGCATCATGATTCCTATAAGATTATGATAATAAATTTTTCACCGTCACATTCCTGTCCCTGGATGATCACCAGGGAGACATGGACCAGAGATCAACACAACATGATGAGGTGTGAGGATGCCAGGCTACTTGCTGCAAGTGGTGACAAGGACCCTGCATTGACCAATTATGGTTGAATGTGGGGATGTACTTTATGCATGTCCATATTCCAACTGTTATATATATTATTAATCGGGGGGTGGAGCATCCTGGACAGACTGGGAGGTGCAGTGGGTCAAATTTAAGCCTCTTCATAGTCAGATTATTACAGACATTTACTTTAAATTGACTGGTATTCAACCTGGGTAAATTATATAGACTTTAAGTAGTTTCAATTTGTGTGTAATTTTTTTAATTGGTCTGAAGCACTTAGTGAGAATATTTTGTACTTTCGGTCTTATTCCAAACAATATTAAACCAGATGGAGAGTTTGCAATGTTCAGAGTAAAATTGTTTACTTTATTTTTTTAAAAAAGGTCTTATTTCACAGGTGCTTTAAAAGTATCTGCTTAAAAGTGATCCATACACCAACAACTAAAAAAAATATTTTTCTTTAACAATAACTTAAGCAATCTAAATATATACATGACATATTACATTAACCTTTTTTATTATCAATCGTTATTTAATCAGGAAAAATCTTGAGCAAAGCTTGAAAAGAAATGGAAAAGAAATGCATGTGGTCAGAATAGGTTATTTTTTTGCAGAAAACAAACTTTCAAATGAATAATTTCACAAACAAACAGCAAATACAGACTACAGCAAACAGCTTAGCCATCAAAAACAACAAAGAAGAAGTAGAAAAGCAGAGTCCAGTCTCCTCTTGGAAACAGTGTGGCCACAATCAGCCGCTCTGAGGTCCCCATCAGAGATGGGGAGGAAGAAACATTTGACTTCTTAAATGGATGAAAGGTGGCAGATGATAGAAGATGAGAAGGGCTGCAACAACTGACTTTGGTTTAGAGCTGATAAAATAAAATGTAAACACTTTACAGCCCCTAAATTAGATGAAACACATTTTATTGTGTAGACCATTTTGGGCTGTCCTTTTCAGTCTGGAATGGCTCATTTTGTCAGCCTATCAACAGCAATGTTTGGAAGACATGCAGGTTCCTGTGGAGCACAAAGCTGCAAAGCTGAACAGTAGCAAAATCTACACCCTCTAAAAAGCCTTTGAGTGGACATCAACTCATCCATCTACTGTACTAAGGCAAAGTATTTCCTTACATACACTGTATTGCCAAAATTATTTGCTCACCCATCCAAATGATCAGAATCAGGTGTTTCAATCACTTTCATGGCCACCAGTGTATAAACTGAAACATCTCGGAATGCAGACTGTTTTTACAAACATTTGTGAAAGAATGGCTGGCTCTCAGGAGCTCAGTGAGCCCTAGTGTGGAACTGACAGGATGCCACCTGTGCAACAAATCCAGTGGTGAAATTTCTTCGCTCCTAAATGTCCTACAGTCAACTGTGAGACTCATATTCTTAGAAAATGGAAGTGTTTGGGAACGACAGCAACTCAGCCACGAAGTGGTGGGGAAAGTAAACTGATGGAGCGATACAAAGCGTCAAATGAAGTGGTGTCGCCGCTGGACTCTAGAGCAGTGGAGGCATGCCCATCAGATTGCCAGATGGAGAACAAGTCTGGGTTTGTAGGTTGCCAAGACAACGGTACTAGTCTGACTGCATTGTGCCAAGTATAAAGTTTGGTGGAGGGAAGATTATGGTGTGGGTTTGTTTTTCCAGCAACCAGGCTTAGCTCCTTAGTTCCAGTGAAAGGAACTCTGAATGCTTCAACATACCAAGACATTTTGGACATTTCCATGATCCCAACTTTGTGGGAACAGTTTGGAACTGACCCCTTTCTCTTCCAACATGACTGTGTACCAGAGCACAAAGCAAGGTTCATAAAGACATGGATGGAGAGTCTGGTGTGGATGAACTTGACTGGACTGCACAGAGTCCTGACCTCTGTCAGGTTGAGGTCTATCGGGTTGACCTCAACCTGATAGACCACCTTTTGGATGAATTAGAGTGGAGACTGAGTCAGACCTTCTCGTCCAACATTAGTATGCGGCCTCACAAATGCGTGTCTGGAAGAATGGTCAAAAATACCCTTAAACACACTTCTGAAGCTTGAGAACAGCCTTGACAGAAGAGCTGGAACTGTTCTAGCTACAAAAGTGAACCAACGTCATGTTGAACCCTATGGATTAGGAAACGGATGTGATTTAAGCTCATATGTGAGTCAAGGCAGGTGAGCAAATAGGTTTGGCAACATGGTGCATTTCTGCCTTTTATGTTTGAGATAAATTCCAGTTTTTAAATGTTTTCATTCATCAAAAGAAAAAAAAACTATCCGAAGCAACCTTGACATGTGGAAAAAATAATTGCTCCCTACTCTAACAACTGCAAAAGGTTTCTGTAACTCCAATTTGCGAAAAACTTGCTTATTCACAGATTTTGTCGTAGAGCATTTCTAAATTATTCCAAAGAAAATGCGACTCCAGAAACTGAAATATATAGGCTAAATTTAAGTCTGGATTTGACTATGACACTTCAAAACATGCACTTTATTTATTTGTGCCAATTAAAGGTGAACTTGCTGCTGTGCTTTGCTTCATCCTTCTGCTGTATAACCAAAGTGTACTTTAGGTGAAGGTCAAGAACTGATTAGTAGACATTCTCTTTCACATTTTTGGATGAATTTCCCAAAGCAGCTCCCCATCACTCACTCTCTGATGGAGGCCATATTTGCCACATCTCAATCATCAACACTGGCCTCACCCGAGGCCTGCAGAGCTTTAGATGTTTTGTTCTTTGTTACCTCATGAAAAGGATGTTGTTGTACTTTAGGAGTAGTTTTAGTGGCTGGCCAAATCATCCCAAAGTTTTGGAAATGGGGTTGTTCTTTCCAGCCTGATATAATATCAATGAGTCTGTTTCCGACAAAGACACCATGTGTTCCTTTTTATATTTTTTAGTCCAACTCATGTTGCTTGACAGGTTCTGTTGAGGTGATTTCTAGATTGTGCAGGTCTGAAATGTTTAAGCGCAATAAAACAAGCAATCTGTACAGGGGCAAAGACTTTTTACTGCACCTTAGTTTACAAATCTAAATTATTTATAAAACCCTATAAAAAAAAAAACAGAAAAGAGTTTTACACTGTTTTTGAAAAATGTTTGTTTGCTCTTATTTATGCTGTCTGGCACTAAGGGTATGTTGTTGCTATGAGAGATTTTTTTGATAAAAAATGTTTCTAGCTTTCAGAGTGATGCATTCAGCAAAAGAGAAACACTCGTGTAGCTGAAGAACATCAGGATGTGAATATTGGTGGCACAGTAAACTGCAGCTTTAACCAATCTGTGATGAATGTTTAAACTCGCTCAGATGTGTTTCATTGCAGCCCAAGTGAGTGAGTCAGAAAATGATTGAGAGGCTGAGGACACAAAAGGGACTGTTCACTTCACAACAAACAACAGCACAATAACCATCTTCCTTACTAGACAAAACAACCAACTGGTTCAAGGTTGACTGGAGGACTGAGAGGAAGGAGGTGGTGAATGTGGGTGGGACAGGTTCAGTACTCGTATTAGTTGTTTTCAAAATGTGCCAGATACTGTGCAGATCCTGAGGGGGCTATGGCGAGATGCCAACACTTCCACCACTTGTTCCAAGTCCAGATTTGAAAATTTTATTGAAAAATTAGGTGTTTATTTGCCATTTAAAAAAAGCAAGAGTAAAACCAGCCCAGGAGTAAACTGTGAGGAACTAACAACAGAGGGATTGGGATGGTGACAGTCAGGCAAAAAGTAACTGGAAACACAGATGTCTGCACTCAGGACCTGGACAGAACTGACACAACCAAACCAGCCAGGGTAAAGGAGAGAGAAAGACCAACCAACACACAAGAAAATGGCAGAAGGCATAATTACCACGCTCATGAGTGATGACTGAGGTAGGGAGGAAAGTGCAGTAAACAAAAATGAGAAAAGGAAAACAGAGGGAAAAAAGAGAGAGAAAGAAAGTAAGACACAAATAAAGAAACAAAGATTACATATAGGGAAAAGAACTTTGAAAAACTGCGTGTTTTTGTTTGGTCAATAAAAAATATGCAAAGCATGAGAATTCAAATAAAAAAACATGGTTCCTGTTTTATTTAGGATCTCTTGGAAAGCATCCTTGGTTACACCCTTGGATTTGAAATCTTTGGTGAGTTGAATTTATAACCAGCAACAGTGGATATCTGTCTGCTCTTACTGTGTAGTGGGGCAGCAATGTTAAAAGCAAAGTTAGTTCCAGTAAACTTTGTCTAAAAAGATAAAACTGATAGGACATTTAAAAAATTCTTAAAACAGTGCAAAGTCCACCTTTCAAAAAAGTTATAAACATCAAGGATTGTCTCATGGCATCTAACAGTATAAACTAGTAAATTAAGAATAAATACAGAATATTGCATAAAGGCAGCAAAATAAATGAGAAGAAAACTTTGTGATCTTCCCCAACATATGAACAATTCAGAAAAATCAACTTTTATTTTTATTCTAAAACTGAATAAATTTTTCACTATTAATTCTCCTACTGCTAATAATTTTATTAAACTTGTTAAAAAAAAAAAAACACCCAACAACAATGTTTATAACACACACATATATATCAATACATGTGACAGGACTTGATTTCAAAATGTTTAGAAGTGTTTTTAAAAAGGACAACATGGTGTCAGCATCATTCCTGCCGCTGGCAGCACTGCATTTGAAGGACTGGCCGGCATGTTAGTGATATAATAAATCTCCTAAGAGCTAACGATGACGGTAAGAGCAACAATGCCTTCCAACCAAAAGACCTTGACCTCATCACACAAGATGGTTGGTTGAGATGTTAAAAGGTTGTTAGCAAATATAAAAAAGAAAACTTCTGGGTTAAATGGAAATAATCCTAAATCTAAGTCTGCCAGGGGAATGAACACTTTCAGGCCTAACTCTGTTTAGGCCAATAAGAATCATTGTCACAGCAGCTGCTGAGTCTTTGATTTTTTTAGTAAAGAAGGAATCCAGGCTGTTCTGGATGGAAACACATCAAACAGTTGGCAGTAAGATTTCTGTCATGTTAAAACTCCGGTCTCACATATCGTCACAGAAACAGTCTTAGAAAACCTTCAGCCAGTGCTGCATTTGCATTACAGCGTTAGTTGCATAAAAGTCTGATTGTCTACTGGCCAAGGTGGGAAATGGTCCAAAACAATCATCATCCCATTTGAAACACCTGTTGCAAAATAAAAAAATATTTTTTTAAAAAAATCCAGGAAATTTCATAAAAAATACTTGAATTGAAACAATTTTTTATATTGCATTTTTCACACTGCTTTATCTTTTTACTAGATACTTCCTCTTTCTTAATGTGGCCAAAATGTTCTGTGTTTGAAGGTCACTGCAACCTAAACCTCTGTACCTAACCATCATTCAAACAATTAGACTTTTTCTGATGTTGCAGAAGATGTTGTGTCGGCCCCACTTGAACAACACAGCTGACTTTCAAGGTGAAGATGCTTTAAGGAATTTACTGCAGGTCGGAAACTTCCTGGTCAAAACTTTGTAATACAAACCTACTTCCTTAAAAATGGAAGTATTGCAAAAACCATAAATTATCTGGACTTACAAAATTAAAGTAATGCAACCCTTCTCCAAAAACAAAACAAAAAAATGAAAAAAGATCAATTGTACTGCCACACAATAATGAGTATGTGCACTGAATTTAATTCACTTTAAACACATTTCCAATCTTTGCTTTCTAAGTTATAAACTTACAGCCTGAAAGTAGATGAAAGGTGGAACAGGAACATTAAAACAGGAATTAAAACATGAGAAAATGATTTGGGATCGGAAAAGCACTGATGCAGATGGAGTTCTACATTCTGGAGAAATCTCAGTCAGTTACACTCTATGTAAAGGCAAATTCCATCCTAATGTAGAAAGAAGCTTAAGACACAGACAAATAAATGGAAAACTTACAGCTGAATGAATAAACATAAATGTATGCTAGGAATTCAGATTGATTCTTACAAACAAAAGTGAAAGAACTGTTCTAAATGTTTCTGCTGTAGATTCTTCACTGAAATGATTTATTTTAATTCAAAATAATCTGATGAGCACAATGATAAAATGAACATATGAACAATTAATCGTGTTCATGCTGTTAGAATAGAAAACATTTGTCCTTCTTCTAGAAACTTCTATCTGAAAACATCATGTAGAAGTAAAACTATAGTTGCTTCACTTTTATAACGTGACTAAAACTGGAAAATCATAAAAATACATTCTTGTTGCTTGATTATGTGAGGGGGAAAGATGTTGCTGTTCTTCATAAAGCAGTGTTACAAATTCTTAGTACAACATCCATAATGTGGTTCATGTGCTTAAAATTATTAGAATTTTGATATTTAAATTTGATAATTTCCTTGATACAATAGGCAATTCTTGCCTATTATCCAGACAATTCTACATGATAAAGGTATTAACATATTCATTCATTCGTCCAAAAGCAGCAGAAGGCTTAAAAGAATAATGATGTGATCAATGCATCACAATTATCAAATTCAAAAAGAAGGTGGTTTGACAAAGAAATTAAATTTTTATGAACTGCATAGGAAAGTGATAATGAATATGTTCATCTGAATCATAGCATCAATGTGGTGGAAACAGGAAAACAAGCCAGGCTGTGTCTTATGGGAAGAGCCAAATGGACATTTTCCTGTCTGTCCCTGGAATGGACAGGACATTTCACATCAGAATTCAATAATCATTCAATTTATTCCCAGTTGGAACTAAAAAAGAAAAGTCTGTAAAGATGACTTCTGTTGGTTTATAACCCCAAACAGTCATTGTTGTGTAAACACAGGAGTGCTTACCTGATCCCTCCTCTGTCACCATGCCCAGCCCCTCTGCTTTGTTCTGCCTCTCAAATGCATTCAGATCCAGAACACTAAAAGAACGGAACAGACCTGTGAGCCTTCCAGCGCTGATAAATCACAGAGCTTTTAGACAACAGCAGCTTCTTTATATTCATTTTCCAGTCATGATGCAAGACAAACACCAGTAAAAACAACAGCAGTGATACTGCTTGTAAACTCTGAACAAAGAAACACCATGATGTTTATGAAATCAGCATCTCCATCCAGCAGAGTGAAGAGCTCTAGATTCTCCTGGTCGATTCTGCATTGACTTTGGAAACCCAGTGGACCACAACCAGCAAAACATGACTGACGGAAAACTTGAGCTGCATTCTGGTCCCCTCCCTTGATTTCCAAGTTAAATGGCCAAGAAAATGCCTGCTGAGCAGTTGATTTTTACTTCTCCTTTGCCCAGATAAGATGCTTCTAATGTTGTCTCTGGTTCAGGAGAGTCTTGACACGGGGACTGAAACATGTAGCTCATGTGTAAAGGACATACAGTGGATTGAAAAAGTGTCTGCAGTCTGTTTGAGTTCTATTTTTTGCATATTTGTCTCACTTCAATGTTTTAGGACATCAAACCAATTTAAGTATTAGTCAGATAACACAAGAAAACACAAAATACAAATTTTAAATGAAGGTTTTTAATATTCACGGAAAAATCCAAACCTTCATAACCCTGATTGACCCTCTGTTCCAACATTGTTTTTTCTATGTTACTGACCAAAAGCAGAGGAGGGAACCAAAAGCTGCCAACTATGGGAACTATGCTGACCGTATAAGATTGTTCGGCTCTAATAACAATAGAATCAGTGCATGGAGACTTTAAGCCTTTTTTAAATCAGAGAGTGATCTTTCTGTCAGAGACCATACATTCTTTTTAGGTTTGGACTAGACCAGACCAGTCATGTCAGGTGGTTCTGGAAAATTACTGGGGAAAGAATGATTGATCACTTCAAAACTGGAAAAACTCCCAATATGACCCAAGTCACTGACGTGGACCTAAACTAATTAACTTAATTCACTCAAACTGCCAAGAAATTTGACTCTATCAAAGGTCAACCCCACTCCCAGCCAGAAAAACATGTTTTCAAACCATTTGGGTCTATTACCAGAGCAGTGTTGCCATGAAAACATAATAAATCATCAATTATTCAATGAGAAAGAAGTTGCACACTTGCCTGCAGGACTGCATCAGACCAGCCAGACTTTGGAAAAAGCCCACATCCTTCTTTTCCTTTAGATAATCCAACATTTTCTGTCAAAGAAAAGCTGTTAGATCTCAGAAAATCTTATAACTAAAACAGACAGATGATGGACACAGTCACAAAAATGTGAAACAAACCCTCTCTTACTGGCCCTTTTCAGATTCAGTATAATCAATTTATATCATTGAGTTGGATATAAATTGTACACATTCCAAGTTTCTGCTTGTGTTGTACAGACATGGATAGAGGCAGTTAAGGCAGTAGTTTGAATATATGTCTCTTCTATACTTGGTTCTTATAAGCATGAGCTTCCCACTGTAGTTAATTAACTCTTAATTAACTAGTTAATTAACAATCTGCAGTGGCAGTGACCAAATTATTTCCTGAACACAGAAAAAGGAGGAGACTGAAAATCGATTCAAGCTGACTGATGATGTTGGGTTTCCTTTGGCAGTGCTCTGACAATTTTAAAATGAATACAATTTTTACAATTCCCAAATTACATATGGCTCCAATTAACGGGAATTTAGATCTCAAAAGGACAAAGAGCCAAAGATGAATACTTTTTTATTGACTGTACTAAAAAAACCAAAAAAAACAGACAACCCTCTTCTTGAGTCCGCACCTGGATCTCATAATCATCTCGAGTTAAACCATATTGTGGTTTCATGCAACATCAGTGGGATTTACCCATTTCTGTACACACTGGTCAGATTACTGTTAGCAAGACAAGCTCATAGCAATGTAAGTCTCCTAACTGGTGCTAACCTAGCCCTTATGGAAAACAAGCTCTTCCCTGACAGTATAGAGTTTTTGTTTTGTGAGGCGATACTTGCTAAAAAAAAGTTGATCTTCATAATAAGTCAGACGATATTTAGTAACAGGAAGGAAAGAGATGGGAACATGTCAGTGCTGTATCTGTCGTGCTACTGGAGAATCTGATTCTAGGTAAGGGACAGATAAGGATAGATAACATGTTTATCTTTCTGACTTGTTTACAGTAAATCGTCACATATTTGTCGTTCAATATTTTCCGAATCAGCTATCAACAAATTCTTTGAAACCTAACTCCAAATTATTTGCAGATACTGATGCAACACTATTTACGGTAGGTGACAGGAAGGAAACAAATGAGAACATTTGTTTCCCCATTTGATTGGGAAATCAATCAAATGTTTGATTGGGAAATCAAACAATACCTAGCAAACAATGAAGCATTGTTCATTGTTTGCTATGAAGCATTGTTTGCAAAGCAGACAATCTAGGTACACAATTAATTTTCCCTGGTGCTGATTTGATGTATCACCAAAAGAGGAAATAAGAAAGACCATGGATGTTAGCTTCCATGGTTGTGAAGAGACCGTTTCCAGGATGTTTATGGTGTTTGAACTAATAAAATGGCAGGTAAAAGTGTTTTTAGATGGGGCCTTAAGATTCCTGTCAAGTATTTCAGCTATTTGAAGGCAGTTGGGGACTTCAACCCCCACAAATACCAGGAGTCATTTTGTATATATTTTTTCTCTGTCTTCTTAAAGTTGGTCGGGGCAGATGACTGCTTGTACTGACCCAGGTTCTGGTTCTGCTGAGGTTTTCTTCTTGTTAAAGGGGAGATTTTCCTGCCCACTGTTTCTACATGCATGCATGTAGAAACAGTACTTGCTTTGCATGCTGTAAAGTCAGCCATGCAAAGCAAGTGGTTGTCGCTACATGCTGGTCCAGGAGGAGTGAATGCTGCAAGTCAATCACTCAATTCAAACTGTTGGGTTTCCTCAGATAGAAACTTTTTAAACTACTTTGAATAATTAATTGAGAATACTGTATTGATTGACAACTAGGATCAAATGGAATGTATGTCTGCATAGGTTGGAAACTACACATTAGTAGTTACCTGCTGTACAGTTGAGTTTCCTCCATTGAGAATGGCTATACCCAGCTTCAGAGTGGACGCAACCATAGGGCCCATAACACCTAGATCCCATACAAAACATACCCATTAGTTTGCATACACTTATTTTCCATCAGGAATTATTTAACTATAGTAAATGAGTAAAAGCCACGTGCTTGTCACAAAGTCAATTATGACTAAATATTTCCATATATGTATGTAATATGTAAAAGAGGATGAAAGAGAAAAAACAAGGGTTTTCTATGAGGGGCCGTTTAGGACAAAATTTACGTTTTGTCTCTCACACACTACCAAAACCTCTCGCATACTCCAAAAAATAGCCACGCACACTCCAAAAAATTACGTTTTGTCTCTCA